>CAUYQG010008364.1:0-38245 GCA_963574415.1 Tarsius wallacei | reverse complement strand
TCCTAAGTCTGTGAAAACAGGGTTATAAATCACCTACATAACTCCTAGATAAGTGTTAGAACTTATAGTGAATTCATAATGAACTCACTATAAACTTGTGCTTCTAAAAATCCTTATGTCTAAACACTAAACTACATAATTCTAAATCAAATAAGGAGTGAATATACTTATATCATTTTTTACTCAAGCAATATCTAGTAACTTATAACCAAGTAAAAGAAAGCATTCTTGATGTGCTTTCAGAGTTTAACCATTGCATATGTTAGAAAAGGCCAAACGGCATGGTGAGAAATAGAAAAATGAACCATGACATTCCCAGGTTAGCTGTGAGCACTTCACATAAACGTGTTGTTCTCTTCGTGCTCAGCTGCATAGAATTCTTCAGCCATATCAACAGCAAAGATGGAAGATAGAAGGGCCTCAACTGCCTGGACTCGCTTTGCGGCCGGGGGTCCTCAGCGCACCTGGACTTTGTCAATCAGGCAGGCCTCCAAGGCTGGCTCCCAACAGGTACAAGAAGAGGCATATAGAGCAATGGAACAGCATAGAGATTCCAGAAAGAAGACCTCAATTTCTCAACTAACTCATCTTTGACAAAGGATTCACCAACAATTACTGGGTAAATGGTGCTTGGAAAACTGACTGACCACATGCAGAATAATGAAACAGGACCCTTATCTGTCATCATACACAAAACAAACTGTAAATAGAACAGAGACCTAATTGTAAAAACTTCAAACTATCAGAATCTTAGAAAATGCACAGACACCCTTGCACAGATTGGAACAGGCAACCAATTCCTAATCAACCCCCCCAAAAGAAATCCCATGCCATAAGAGATAAGATAGACAAGTGGAATCTTATCAAACTGAAAAGCTTCTGCAAAGCAAAAGAAGCCATTAAGAGAGTGGGGCAACAGCCCATAGAATGGGAAAAAATATTTGCCAACTGTATATCTGACAAAGGTCTAACATCTAGGATCTACAAGGAACCCAAATGTGCCAAAAGGAAAAAAACAAACAGCCCTATTAAAAAGTGGGCAAATATATGAATAGACATTTCTCAAAAGAAGACATATGAGCAGCCAGCAGATACATAAAAAAATGCTCAGCCTCACTAATCCTCAAATAAATGTAAATCAAAATCACACTGAGATGCCACCTAACTCCAGTCAGGATGGTTATCAATGACAACTAAAAGCAACAGATGCTGAAGAGAGATATGTAGAAAAGGGAACACTTCTACATTGTTAGTGGGAGTGTAATCTAGTACAACCTCTGTGGAAAACAGTGTGGCTATTTCTAAAAGATCTAAAAATCAACCTTCTATACAACACAGCAATCCCCCCACTGAGAATACACCCAGACAAACTCAAATCATCCTACAAAAAACAAAAAACAACAAAACCTATGCAGCACTATTCACAATAGCAAAAACATGGAACCAACCATGCTGCCCATTGAAAGTGGACTGGAATAAAAAATGGGGTACATATACACAGTGGAATATTACACAGCTACAAAGGACAAAATTATTAACTTTGCAGCAACTTGGATGGATTTACAGTCCATCATACTTGGTGATCTATCACAGAAACAAAAAACTGAGTGCCACATGTTCTCACTCATAAGTGAACCCTGAACATCTATCATAGTACTACATGAAAGAGATTGGCAGTAGTGGGACACTGCTAGAAGAGGGGGAGAGAGGACATGACACTAATAAGAGTACCTGATGCCAAACCAGACAAAGTGAGGACCAATGGAGGGCCCAAACTTCAACTGTACAATGACCACTTATGTACCTAATTCTGAATTGTACCCTACATCTTTAAAATAAAAAAAAGAAGAAAAATAAATAAAAAACTGAAAGAAAAAAACCCCTGTCAACTAAGAATACTGTAATCAGCAAATCTAGCCTTAAAACACAAAGAAGCAATAAAGACTTTATCAGACAGACAAAACCTGAGGGAACTCAGCAATACTAAATGTGTCTTTAAAAAATAGTAGAGTGAATTGGTTAATCTGAAGGTAAAGGATGCTAATGAAAAGAAAAAAAAAATCTGAAGGCCCTAAGCTCACTGGCAAAAGAAGGAAAACAAGTTCAAAATATTATAACATTGTAATTTGACCTAGTAAATCATTATATCTTAAGTATAAAGACTAAAAGACAAACTTTTAAAGTCAGTATAAATGCTAAGAGATAGTCTATATAAAAAGATGTAAATTGAAACATTACTGATTCAAAATGTGGGGATTATGGTATTAATGTGTAGAGTTTATTTTTATTATTTTTCTTTGTGATCAAAGTTAAGTTGTTATTAGTTTAAAACAACTTGTTATAATTATAAGATACTTTTTGTAAGCCTCATAGTAAACACACAAGAAAACACTGTAATAGATAGAATAAAAATAAGTGGTATGAAATAAAAATCTACTACTAGAGAAAAGCACTTATCACAAAGGAAGACTATAAAAGAAAAATAAAAGGAAAAACAATCTAAAAAATAACCAGAAAGCAAGTTAAAAAATGGCAGTAATAAACACTTACCTGTCAATAACCTTGAATGTAAGTGGATGAAATTTTCAAATTAAAAGACATAGAGTGGTTAATGTTTGTGTGTGTATATGATAAATATATGAATGTGTGTATATAATATATGTATTAAAAATCTAACTACACGCTGTCAAGAAACAAGAAACTCACTTCATCTAAAATATATGAACAGATAAATGTGAAGACATGGAAAAATATATTTTATATAAATGTAAACCAAAAAAGAGCAGTAATAGCTATACTTATATCAGATAAAATACACTTTAATTAAAGAATGCTAAAAGACAAAGACCATCTTGTAATGATAAAGAAGTCAATACAGCAAGAGGATAAAACAAATATACATTGGATCGCCCATATATATAAAACAAATATTGAGTAAGAAAGTTGACTGCAATACAATAATAGCTCACTTTCAACAATGGACAGATCATCCAGACAGAAAAATAAAAAATATCAGAGTAAAACTGCACCCTAGACCAAATGCATTAAAAAAAAAATTTATAGAACATTTAATCCAACAGTTGCAGATTATACATGTTTCTCAATAGCACATATATTAGGTCATAAAACAAGTGTTAACAATTTTTAAAATTCCAAATTATATCAATGTAGCTTTCTGACTACGATAAAAGATATTGAGTTTGAAATCTGCAACAGAAGGACCATGGAAAACTCTGCAAATTTATGGAAATTAACATGCTCCTGAGCGATGGACAGGTCAATGAAGAAACTTAAAAAGGACATTAAAAAATTTCTTAAGACAAATGAAGCTGGGAAGAAAAAATGCCAAACCAATAGGACACAGGAATAGCAGTTCTAAGAGGGAGCATTATATCAATAAACACCTATATTAAAAAAAAAGTAGAAAGACCTCAAATAAACCACCTAACAATGCATCTCAATGAAGTATAAATACAAATAGAAGCCAAACCAAAAATTAATAGAAGAAAGAAAAAAGATTAGAAAATAAATAAATGAAATTTAGAATTTAAAAGTGATAAAAAGATCAACAAAAAGGAAAAGTTGGCTTTTTGAAAAGTCAACAAAATCAACAAACTTTTAGCCAGACTGACTAAGAAAATGGAAAAGACAACCCCAGAAAACAAAATCAGAGATGGAAAAGGAGAAATTGCAACAAATACCACAGAAATGCAAAGGATCATTCTAGAATATTATGAACAATTATATACCAACAAATGGGAAGAAATTGGCAAATTGCTGGACACATGCAATTTACTAAGATTGAACAATGAAGAAATAGAAAACCTGAACAAATCAATAATGGTTAACAAGATTGAAAGCAATAAAAAGTCTCCCATCAAAGAAAAGTCCAGGACCTGATGATTTCACTGCCAAATTATATCAAACATTTAAAGAACAAAAAGTAGAATACCAATACTACTCAAACTCTTCCAAAAAATTAAAGACGAGGGAATATTTTCAAATGCATTCTATAATGCCACCATTACACTGATATCAACATTAGATGAGGATACAACAGTAAAAGAAAACTTCAGGCTAATGTCCTTGGTAAACACAGAAGTAAAAATCCTCAACAAAATACTAGCAAACCGAATTCAACAACACATTAAAAAGATAATTCATTATAATCAAGTGAGATTCAACAAGGTATACAGGTGTGGTTCAACATATGCAAATCAAACACAATTCCTCATATTAGCATAATCAAAAACCATTAAATAAAATTCAACATTTTTGTGATAAAAATTCTTAACAAACTGGGTATAGAAGTAACATACTTCAAAACAATAAAGGTCACATATGACAAGCCCACAGCTAACATGATACTGAACAAGACAAATATTAAAAACTCACTTTCACGATTTTTTATTCAACATAGTACTGGAAGTCCTACTACAGGCAGTTAGGCAAGAGAAACCAAAAGTGTCCAAATTGAAAAGGAAGGAGTCAAATTATCCTTGCTTTCAGATGGTATGATTCTATATTTAGAAAAACCTAAAGACTCCACCAAAATCTGCTAGAACTGATCAACAATTTCAATAAAGTTGCAGTATACAAAACCAACATACAAAAATCAGTAGCATTTTCATACACCAGTGAACAATCTGAAAAATCAAGATAATCACATTAACAATAGCTATACAAAAACAAGGAAAAACTGTAAATCACTGATGAACAAAATTGAAGATGGCACCAAAAAATAGAAAGCTATCCCATATTCGTAAAGTAAAATAATTAATATCAGTAAAATGTTCAGACTACTGAAAGCAATTGACAGATTCAGTGTAAGCCCTGAAATATCAGTGGCATTCTTTAAAAAAAAAATGAAAAAAATCCTAAAACGTATATAGGACCACAAAATACCCTAAATAGCCAAAACAATTCTAAGAAAAATAAAATAAAACAAATAAATTTGGAGACATCACACTAACAGACTGCAAAAATGCTACAAAGCTATAGTAACCAAAACAACATGATACTAGTCTAAAAAAAGACATATAGACCAGAGGAACGGGATAGAGAATCCAGAAATAAATTCACACATTTACAGACAAATCATTTTTGACAAAAAGCATACATTGGGAAAAGAACAACCACTTCAATAAATGGTGCTTATAAAACTGGATATTCATGTGCAAAAGAATAAAACTAGATTCCTATCTCCCACCATATACAAAATTCAAATAAAGATGGAGCAGAGATGTAAATTTAAGACCTAATTGGAGAATTGCTTCAGGACATTGGTATAGACAAAGATTTTTTGGGTAACACTTCAAAAGCACAAGCAACAAAAGCAAAAATAGATACATGGGATTATATCAAGCTAAAAAGCATCTACACAGCAAAAGAAATAATTGACAGAATTGACCCTAGCCTACAGAATGTGAGAAATATTTGCAAACTATCCCTTTGACAAGTAATTAATAACCAGAATATATGAGAAACTAAAAAACTCAGTAGCAAAAAAATTCAGATTAAAAATATGGACAGATTATTTGAATAGGTATTTCACAAAAGAATACATACAAATGACCAAAAAATCCATGAAAAAATGTTCAATATCTCCATTCATCAGGAAAATGCAAATGAAACCACTGGATATCATCCAGTCCCAGTTGAAATGGCTATTATCAAAAAGACTGCAACAAAATAACAAATAAATACTGGCAAGAATGCAGAGAAAGGAAAACACTAGTACACTCTTGGTAGAAATACAAATTGGTACAGCCACATAGCAAACAGTATAGAGATTCCGTTCCTCAGTAATTGGAAATACATCTACCAATTCCATTTTTTAGTATGTATCCAATTCCACTGTTTTAGTATATAGCCAATAGAAAGATAATATTTAGAAGAGATATCTGCACTCCCATGTTTATTGCAACACTATTGACAACAGCCAAAGAATGGAAGCAGGTAAGTGTTTATTAAAGATAAATAGGTAAAGAAAATGTAATATATATACACAATGGAATGTTATTCAGCTATAAAAATAATGAAATCCTGTCATATTCTACAACATGAATGGAACTAGAGGACATTGTGTTAAGTAAAATAAGCCAAGCATAGAAAGACAAATTTTGCATGCTCTCACTCATACACAGGAGTTAAAATGTGGATCTCGTGAAAGTAGAGAGTAGTAGAACAATGGTGACCAGAGGCTGGGTTGGGTAGAGGGGTGGGGGTGGGAGCATAAAGACAGTTTGGTTAATGGGTGCAAACATATACTTAAATAGAAGGAATAAGTTTTAGTGTTTGATAGAACAGTAGGATGACAATAGTTAACAATAATTTATTTTCCGAGAAGGGAATAAAAAAAAAAAACCTGTAATTATCTTTTGTTCCTCCAGATCAAACAGTCGACCAAAGCTTTTATCTGGAAGATTTGAGAAGGTGGTATCACAAGTTGCAGAAAAAAAGTCTCAGGGTATGGTAAACAGGTGAGTGGTTCTTTTTACCATGATAACACATCTGTTCACATTATGCTAAATGTTCAGAAGTTTGTGACCAAACACAGCATGACCCTTGTGCCCCATTCTCCTTACTCAATCAATCTTTTTGTGTTTTTTTGTTTCCCTGGATGACAAAAGTCCTCAAAGGGAAACGTTTTGCTGATGTAGAGACATGAAACAAAAAACAGCAGAAGCATTGAAAGGCATAAAAATTGACAAGTTCAAAAACTGTTTTGAGCAGTGGAAAAACATGTCTCAATAGATGTATTGCATCAAATGGAGAGTACTTGTAAAGTGACTGAAGTTTAAACATGTAAGAATAAATACACAATTTTCATTTTGGGTCCCCCTTGTACATTACAAAATAGTCACAAGAGAAAATTTGGAATGTTTTCAACACAAGGAAATGATAAACGTTTGAGGTGATGAATATCCTAATTACCCTGGTTTGATCATAACACATTGTACACATAAAGATACTACATATATCCATAAATATGTATAATCTTTATGTATCAATAAAAAATTATTCTCCTTTCCAGAAAGGATTTTGACTTTTCCCTACCCTGACAAAATTTAACATAACAAAAATGTTTTAATAGCTTTAAAAACAATCTATTCAATTTTTTTACTTTCCAGAAAATGCATATCATTTTTCATTGCTAATTCTTTTTTATTGTTTGCATTTGCTTGAAGTATTAGGAGTATATTTGTAAGTTAAGTAATTTTAACAATAATCGAATTCTGATTTTCTTCTTTATGAGGCTTTACCTCTACTACATGCGAAGATATATACTAAGAACAAAGGCAGGTAATAACAAAGAGTCAAATTCAGTGGAGAATTGCTCAGATTTGGCATGGGAAAAATCAATTGGCAAAGATATGGCAATTGGAATACCTCGTATGGCTAGGGATTCTCAACCAGAGATGTTAGCTGTCTCTAGAGGGAGATTGAAGGTTTGGAGGGGATGGGCTGCCCTCCTGGCATTTAGTACCCAGCATCCAGTGAAGAAGTATCTCTGCAATGCCTGGAATAATTCCACACAATGAAGAATTTTCAGGCCCAAAATAGGACTAAAGCTTATCCAGGGCATTTGATAGAACAGCATGGTTGAAAAGAATAAAAAGGGAAATTTGAGGAAATCATATAATAATAGCATGTGTAGTCTCCTAAGCCTCCCCAGGGGTTTGGTGAGAGGAAAGAAAATCTCCATGAGTGTTTGCATGTGGTTTGAACCAAAGGCATATGACATCCTCTTAATCTGACAAGTAGCAGAAACCATAGGAACATCTTGTATCTGTAGAAAGATAGCATAATGGCATAGCCAGGATAGAAAAGTTAAAGATCACCTCCACCTTTCCATGATTCAGGTTTCTAAGATTATTAGTTCCCGGATAGCTTCGGCCAGTACGTTACTTCCCAGGAGGCTACACAGTGAGAAAAAGGCACCAAAACTTCAGGGATGTGTATCTGAATGGTCTCTAAGGATGGTGTGAAACTGCAGTTTTTGTAGCTGGACCTAAATCAGGAAGATTCCTGGGACCCAGCAGGGTGCCTAAAGATCATCTCATGTGCCATGTGGAAGAATTCACGTAAGAGCATTCATGCCCAGAGTCAGCACAGACATCAGTCACTGGAATGATCCTAAGCATTTGCGATAACATCAGAAATTATATTTTCTCTTCCCTTTCCATCAAAGTAAATCTAGTCTTTCTCACCCTCCGAATGATTTCTTCCTCCCTCTCGTTTCTGAGAATAAGGACAAGAGAACCTTGTGAAATTCAAAGTGAAATCAGGACAAGGGAAGGAATAATGCTTGAGAAGAGAAAGATAATCAAAAAGGAAGGTGTGAATGGTAATAGAAAAATAATTAAACTTGATTGAATATTTACTCCCAAAAAACTACATCAAAGCACTTTTAGGTGTTTCGCTGCTGTAGAGGAGTAGGAGGAGCTCATAAAAATGTTGAGCTATATAAGAAGAATGAGATGATTTATTTCCCATCTTGTTTTCTATGGTCAAATTACAGATGGCAAAGTTTTTATTAAACACCTGTATCCAAGGTTCTGTTCTAGATCTTCAAAGATTATACTGAGAGAAATACACAAAGATACATAAATCAGGGAAGCCCTAGAAAAGCCCTGGATATGAAGGTCAATTTTCTTTCACATTCTGCCTCTCATTAGCCATGTGGCTTAGGATATGATTCTGGACTCCCTTAAGTCTCCTTTTTCTCTGTTACAGTTTGAGGAACAGAATCTGGATGTTCCTAACAGAATCTAGATGCTCATTGCTCTTGAGCAACTTATAAAATAGTAGTAGTATCTTAGCACAGGAAGGACTCTTAGAAAAATTCCAATTCAATTCCATTTTTAAAAGAGGAAAAAAAGTAGTAAAATTTGGATTGTATATATTAGATATATCTTATGTATTAGGCAATATTTTAGCTTTTTTAATGTTCATCATCTGTAGTTTATAAATTCTGTCAATTTCTGAGTAATTCTTTTTTTTGAGTTGGAGTCTCACTCCGTCGCTCAGGCTGGAGTGCAATGGCATGCTCATGGCCACAACAGCCTCGACCTGCTGGACTCAGGCAATCCTTCCGCCTCAGCCTTTCAAGTAGCTGGAACTACAGGCACACACCACCACATCTGGTTATTTTTTTTTATTTATTGCACAGATGAGGTCTCACCAAGTTGCCCAGGCTGGTCTCGAACCCGTGGGCTCAGGCAATCCTCTTACCTCAGCCTCCCAAAGTGCTGTAATTATAGGCATGTGCCACAGCGCCTGGCCCTGAGTAATTTTTTAAAGCAAATAAATCATTTACTCTGAGGATACTTTAAAATTTTTTACTTTTTAAATTCATACATTTCCAAATTAAAGTTGTGTTCTATTGTACTAATCTAATACAGCATGCATAGATATTGTTTCCAATAATAAAATTAAATATACAGAGTTCAAATATACATACCTCTTGTGATTCTCTTTTAAGCCTCCATCTTCATGTAGTAAGAATTGCTATCCTTAACGCTGGTCTATTCATAATTTTTATGCTTTATCTCACTTCTTACAATGATCTTATGGGTTGCAGTATTATTTTTGTCATTAACAGTATTGTTATTATTCTCATTTTACAAAGAGAAAACTAAAGTTTAATGAGGTTTATTATCTTGCTCCAGCTTACAGTGATCCCATGTGAGGAGCCAGGGTTGGGACTCAGCTCCAAAATCCCTCATTTTAGCCACTGAGCAATCCTGCTTCTCTTCTGTTCTCCAGCAGTGTTAATCTATTTTGCTTTTAAACACATAAAAGCACCCCATTTTCTTTCTGACAGAGAGAGGCACAAAATTATCTACAAATATAAGTACATATTCGAAAAGAGTACTAGAAATCTTACAACCCAGAGCTAATTACACCAAATTTTAAATGTTGCCATTTCAGCCAGAAAGTCAGAATGTAGAAGGCTACTCATTATAACAAGAGAACAAACCACTAAAATATTCAAATAATAGATACTAACATGGTTTCCAACTCAGTTATTGATATGAATCATAAAATGTTAGTATTCAAAGTACAGAAAATATAAGGAAGAACCAACATATGCTATTAGTATTTTAGTTGTCCAGATTGTATATTACCAGAACCTTGCTTCATTTAACTGTAATTTATATTTAAAATAAGGTTGTTAGGATTCAGTTTCTGTCAGTTACCACATCATTTTCTTTTTTTCTCCCTCAGAGATTGGAAGCATTATACAAAATAAAGTTATCCTGAATTGTGCTAGGATATACACAGAATTGCAGGTGGCAAGCCAATATATTATTTATCAAGTTCTTAATTCATTACTCTTATTCATTGATTTTTACACAGTGCTCTCTGATATGTCTTTGAACTTAAGGGGTATGGTATGAAAATGTTTTTTGGAGATCCATGGTCAACAATTTCTAGTTACAAAATAGATGTACATATGCTGTTCTCTGGGAATAGGTTTTGTAATGCATTCAATTTTATGAATAATTTAAAACTTTCACTTTTTGTTTCTCTTTATAGAGATTTTTTTCCCTTTGCATAGACACAAAGATGACCTTGATTTGCTTTCCATAAATCTTCAGCACATTTTTGAGAACTGTCTTTGAAACATATGTCTCATCTTGCTTCTCTACATAATATTTTTACAAATTGAACAATGTGCCACTTTGAAGAACCTGAACAAAGCACCTTGTATGATTTACTAGTGCACATTCTTAGAGCTTTTCTATAAAACCAGCTAAAATCAAACACTAGTGGGGTTGATTCTAACTCAGCTAATGAACAAATGACATCTAATAATTCACATACTCTTTCTGAAGCATCTATTAGAGTTTATTGCAACGAGATACTTTTAGAATTATATTTTTTCCAGGGCTTTTTTTTTTTTTTTGAATTTTGATTCTGTATACTGGCCCAACAAAATTTAGCTGTTTTATGAAAATAAATTATATCTAATCATGGTGCTTTGCTTTAGATACCATTTTGATTCTAAATCATTGCTCTCTAAGGTTACCTGTTTACTCTCTGAGCTAATTAATATATTTTACAAGTACACAAAGTATACTTGAGTCATATCTTTCATAATCTAAACTTTGCCCTGTATGACTTTTTTGTATTTTGTTTGTTTGGTTGGTTTTTGTTTTTTTGAGTTGGAGACTCCGTCTCCTAGGCTGGAGTGCGGTGGCATAGTCACGGCCACTCCAGCCTCAACCTGCTGGGCTCTGGCGATCCTTCCGCCTCAGCCTTCAGAGTAGCCGGAACTACTGACGAGTGCTACTACGCCCGGCTATTTTTTCTTTTTTAATTGTAGAGACGAGTTGCCCGGCCTGGTCTCGGACCTGCGGGTTCAGGCATGTATGACTATTTTTAAATGTTTTTCTAAGCCTGAGATTTCTTGAAGATATGTCAACATTTGTTCATTTCTCCAATTTTATCCTCATTATGTCTTAAAGAATTTACAGAGGTTGAATTCTTATATTGGGGGTAGGAAATAATGCGTTTTAGAGTGTACTTTATCTGCACATTTTAGCAATTATGTCTTTTGCTTTGTTTCAGAAGTTATCTTGTACTCTGATTCCTTTGTAGGATTGATTCACAGTAATGTTTCAATAAGTTAAGTATATTTGACTATGATAAAAACTACAAACATTACTTCTTTGCTGAATTACTTCACAACAGCAGAATGGAACACAATCCTGGAATTTGAGAAGCTATCCAACCTGCTCTCCTCTCTAATGAAGTAAACATGGTAACTTAAGCAGCAAGATGAATCAAAAAAAAATTTTTAAGTGGGTTAATAGGTTCAAGGTACAATATTATGCAGATGAAAAAATAAGAGTGTAGTTTAAGGTGAAATAAAAGAATCAAAAACTGAGTTTAAAATGGGTTAAATGAGCTAAAAATGAGTTAAAACTGGGTTATTATTGGGTTTTTACTGAACGTCTTAAATACAGCTTAGTACAATGTCTTATCACATAATGAACAGTCAACATATTTGAGTGAATTTCGCAATAGTTGTAAAAATTTGCTTAGAAATCAGTATTCTAACTCCACACTTAAAGATGTGCATTAAAATTTATTTTTATATTTTCTGAATATTTTGTTTTTAGTTCTTCTCTAATATATTGATACTGCTTGTCTGCACCATGATCAACACTATAACTTTAACACGATGACATGAGCTCATAGTATGACTTTCTACAAACAACTTTTCTTCATGCTTCAAGTTGTATTAAAGTCTAGTTTGGAAAGAGGTGAATCAGCTGAATTTCTGTATGCCACTCTAATAAGAGTCTGCAATTTTCCTCTCAAAACTTTACTTCTTAATTTTTTTTTTTTACTATGAAATGGTTATTTCTGTAAAATGAAAAAAAATAAAGAAATAAAGCCTTTCCAGCATACTTATTGTACTCATTGTAGGTCGTAAGCAACAATTTGTTATTTATAATTCTACTATCCCTTTCTATACATTTTCTCCGAAATCTCAAAGCATTAAAGAATCAATGTGAGCATGATGGCAAAAACTGAAAAATACTTAGGATATTTTATTATTATAAAAGATAACTGAAGTTGGAACACTTATCAAATGAGCCAATAAATTAAGCTTTCTTTTTTTAATACGTTTTTACTTTTATAAATGTTTTATGCCTACATAAAAGTTGCAAAAATGGCGCAAAGTACTATCTTGTATTGTTAACTCACTTTCCCCTTTCTCATATTGTTAATACTTTTCATTTCCATGGTATATGTGTCACAACTAAACACCAATAATGGCACATTACTATTAACTCCAGACTTAATTTAAATGTCTCTAGTTTTTCCACTAACGTCTGTTTTTGTTTGTTTTTTCCTAGAATCCTGTTTAATGTCAGGGATCTCATCCAAACTATTCCATTCTATTTAGTCATTATGTCTTTTTCGCCTCATCTGATCTAAGACAGTATCTTTTTTCTTCTTTTTTTAAACAATGATATCGATAGTTTTAAGGAGTAGTGGTCAATTATTTTTGTAGAATTTGCCTTAATTTGAATTTGTGTAATAGTTTTGTCATGGTTATAATAGTATTAGAGATTTGTGGGGAAGCTTACTACAGAAGTGAAGTGCCCTTTTCAACCCCAACCTATCAGCAGTATTTGCTGTCAGCATGGCTTATCATTGGTAGTGTTGTCTTTGATCACTTGATTAACATAGTGTTTGCCAGTTGCTTTTTCCTTCTTTCTTTGGAGGAAAGTTACCAATTGTAGCCTATACTCAAGGAGTCAGAGGGTGGTTTAAGTTCCACCTCATAGTGGAGCAGTATCTAAATACATTATTTGGAATTTTCCTCTAAGGACAATGTGTCTCTTCTCCATTTGTTTAAGTTCTGTTTTTTTGTGAAGCAAAATGTCAATCTGGCAAAGTAAGAAGAAAAAAAGGAACATTTTCAGACAAATTTCTTTTGAGGGAGGTATGAAGAACTTAGAAAATGTGCATCTTATTTCCTTTGAGATTCTCAACATGTACAAAAAAGATTTGGAAACTGGATTCCAATGTTTTGTAATAATAGCTCGTAGGAGAAGAAGAAAAGAGACAGGACATTAAGATCACATCACCATTTTTAAATTCATACACATACCAGCTATGCCCTTTAAGTACTTTTGTTGAAGGATAAAAGACATTACATGTCAAAATACTTCAAAAATACTGTCTTTTCAGGTCAATTTCTGTATGGAAAATGTCAACATTCACTCATCCATCAGCTTCCAGTAAAATCTGGTATGCACCCTAATGTACACTGTTAACTACTTCACCTTCCCTCCGCAAACCCTTACTAGACAGACTACTATCCTTGTCTATTCCAAACTCCACATTCTTTGAAGAATTTATATTGTTCTGAGTACTATCCCAAACTCCAAAGTGTCATCTGACATTATCTCAAAATCAAATACTACATATATAAGATGGAGGATAACAAATACTTCATCTATAATACGTGCATTTTCATATTCTAAATCAGTTGTAGAAGCAAATGGGACAAATTATTTTTGTTTCTTTGATACTTCTATTTTATTTTATTTTTTTTATTTATTTATTTTTTGAGTTGGAGTCTCACTCTGTCGCCCAGACTGGAGTGCAGTGGCCGCTCCCGGCCACCGCAGCCTCCACCTGCTGGGATCCGGCGATCCTTCCACCTCAGCCTTCCAAGTAGCTGGAACTACAGGCGCGCGCTACCACGCCCGGCTAATTTTTTGATTTATTGTAGAGATGAGGTCTCGCTTGCCCAGGCGGGTCTCGAACCCGTGGGCTCAGGCAATCCACTCACCTCAGCCTCCCAAGGCACGGGATTACAGGCTGAGCCACCAAGCCTGGCTTGAGAGAGAAATTTAACGTAAAGATTTCTAAGTCAACTCTGAATCTAAGAACTTCACAGACAAGTCAAACTTATAAAACAGCCAAAACAAAAATTAATAATTAGCTTTTAAAACAAAGCTGCTCAAACATTCCCTCGAAAGTAATAAGATTTTCTTTTCATGGTAAAAATTAATATCCCGTGTAAAAGAAAGCACATGGTATTCTTGAAAATAATTTCAGATCCAGCAATGACTAGTTTTGCTCCTGGAGTTCAAAACCTACTATGTCTTAATTCATGCTTTTATCCTCCCCCTCAAGTAACTGGCAAATAAATATTAAATTCATGTGTTTTATCCTTTGGTCATATAATGCCTCTTACTAAAATTATTCTTCTAAGAAGGATAAAAACAAAAACAGCCAGATCCTGTAATACACCACTTGGACAAGAATCTTAAAACTTTTGTTTCCTCAATCCTCTCACCCCAAACTACCAGAAATGTGCTGACAGAGGTAAAAACAAGCCATCAGAGACAATTCAGTGCTTCTGTTACACAAAACCTATGTCAAATCCTGGCTTTCTTCCTCTGGCATATCTCTATGATAAAGTGACAAAAATGTTCCTGGTATGTCTTTTCTCATGAGACCGACTCACAGTTGAACTCAGTTCTGTGTACTTACCAGGGAGGGAAGATGTGGACAATGTCCTGGGGACGACCCCTGAGGTAGCCTGCAGTCTCCTTGGTGAAGAGAACTTTAAGGCTGGCTCCAGGCCTGGGGGCCACACTGCAAGAGGGGCTGGTGGCTGGTGGCCCCGATAACTGTTCACACATGGCAACTTGCATGGTGCATTCCTCGTGCAGCTCTAGGATTTTCACAGTTAATACACAAGATTTTCTACCTAAAAGTTAAAGGAAGGAACAAAGCAAAAATCAGGTCCAAAAGAGAGAGGGTTCAATCATGAACAAAGTATCATGAAAAGAAGATTCATGTGCAGATAGCTCTCTTCACCTGGAAAAAAGGATCTACACCCTCCACAAAGCAAAATGTGGACTCTACAATACTCACGTAACGTCTTTCTTTAATCAGAGCAGGACTGCATGTTGCACTTAACACATGCGCTTTAAGCAACACAAGACCAATCGTCTTGTATCACACAGAATCAGGCTTGCATCAACAGAAACTTCAGTCCCGCCATCTCAAGAATGATTTTACTCCAAAACTTGAACATTTTGATAACCACAAGGGGTGCGTGGCCACTGCTGATCCTTCTTTCTTCAGCCTCCACCTACCTCACGACCTGCTTTTATTCTCTGCTTTGAAATTCCAATATCACAAAGGTTAAGAGTTGAGACGTTCTAAGAATTGCGGTATTAAGGCTCTAGATTTAAATGAGTGGAAGCTGACCCGGACTGAAGTACTGGCTGTCTTATTAAGCTGGCCAAGTTACATAGCATTTCAACATATCAGTTTTCTCAGGTGTAAAATGGAGATCACACCACCACAGGGGATATTTGTGAAAATTAAATGAGATAAATGAAGTTTAGTATATGCACAGCCTACAACCCCGAAATCCTAGGTATGTACCCAGAGACTGTCACATACACCAGGTGACCGAAGAGGGAGGCATATCTCAGTGTTGTTTGTAAGAGAGAAAATTGGAAAATTATCAGGATGGGTAGACCATAACGTATTCATACAACAAAACACTATACAGCACTTGAACCAGATGTCTGAGTATCAGATGAGAGGTCACAAAGAAGAGATAAACAGCATATACAGAATATGACACCTATAATGTGATTAAAAACCAATACAATATTGTTTATGATTACATATGTAATACAAGTATAAAACAGAAAGTAGAAGAATGCGTAGAACAGATATGATAGCTGCAGTCTCTAAAGAAAGAGAAGAGTGTGACTCAGGAGGGAAACCCAGAGAATTTAAAATTCATCTGTCATATTGTTTCTATTATAAAAATATGTGAAGCAAAACAGACAAAAGATTAACATGTGTTATTAATTTTAGGTGGTGAGTACACTTAGGTGTTTCTATTACTCTGTGCTTCTTAATTTAAATAAATAAATGAAGGAATTAAATGAGAAAAACAAAAGTGAAGTGTCCAATATAGTGACCTGCTAATACCAGACAATTATTAGCATGATTTTTTTCTCCAACACTTCAGCCAACTGGTTAGTAGTGAATAACAAAAATTAATATTTAAATAGTGCTGGGGTTTCAGTTACATAGTTTAATTTCATTTCCATTTCTTTCTTCCTCTCACTTTTTCTTCATACATTTCCCATCAACTCCAATCTTTCCATCTCTCCCTTTGTCTAGGTGCTGACAGCACATGCCTACAAATTGAGTCCTAGGCCACCCTGCCTCCCCCTGAGCAGTCCTAAACATTGATCCTTAAGGAATATACTTATCTTGCTATCATTTCTTGAGGCAAGGAAGGAAACAGAATGGGGGAAGGATATGAACAAGCACAATGTTAAGATGCTGCTGGTCTCTCTGCGAAAGGTAATGAAGGAGTGAAAACAACTTGCTAAAGAAAGGCACTGACTTGGAAGTGAACGCAGAGTTGCCCTGCCATAACACGTGTTTCATTAATGAAAAGTAGCTCATCTTCAATTGGTGAATGGGAAAAGAAGGCAGGATAATGTGGAAGTCACTTAGGTCCACAACCTCCTTCCTGGGCAAGGCAGGCAGAGAAGTGGGTGGAGAATGAGTCTTCAGAAGCAAAGGGAAAAGTCCTAGGTTCAGGGAATGCAGTCCCCAGCACCGTGCACAGGCCTGCCATCTCCCCTATCCCCTGCCAACAGAGCTGCTGTCCAGGGCTCCATGGCCACCTGTGCTCTCATAGGCACCCACTGTCCTGCAGGGCTCCATGGCCACCTGTGCTCTCATAGGCACCCACTGTCCTGCTCAAGTTCAAGTGAGCCAGCTGAGCACAGACTGCTGGTTGTGTGCACTGCAATACCTGCTGCGGCAGCTCCAGCCATGCTCAGCTGCCTGCCTGAGCAGCACAAGTTCCTATTAGTCATTGATACTGTCTTGTGAGCTCAAGCTCCCCATAGATCCTGACAGTTTTTATAAAAGGCAAACTATTATAGAAACACATAAACAGTATTACAGTAGGAATATCTACATACCTAAGATGTTTCATACTGTCACAGACAAGTTTCTTTGAAGATTTTTATGATAAACCATGACAATATTCTAGGAACTATGAATGTTGCTCAAGATATGTGGCACCAAATAACTTGTAGAATAAACACACTGTATGATGCTGGCTACTGTCACAGTGTGTGCATGGCAGCTCAGATGGTGACTGAACAAGCCTGGCAAGCTGTGCTGAGCAGCACTCTCACGCCTGTGCCACCAAGCTAGGGACAGTGCTATCCACTCCAGCGAGTGTTCAAAAGTCCCTCCAACAGAATACCCTCCTGCAGAATGCAGAGCCTTAAAGAAACCTGAGCATCGCTTCCTAGAAGAACATGACACACTGTAAGTTCCTCTTTGTCTGAGAGAGAAAAAAGCATGGGACAACCTATGTCAAATTATGTGTTTGAGGCAAGCTTTATACCTGAGCTCAAGATATCTCATTTTACAAAGATTGCCTTGTAGTTCGATGACTGTACATAACAGCCCATTTGGGTGCTGCCAGTGCAACATTTTCCACACATACTACTAAATAGCCACAATATCACCTTGTCCTGGAAGTGTTTCCTGAATTCCATCCAGAAGCAACTATTTCTTCCCTAGAAAATCCTCAAATACCTTGTCTATATTTATCTGTCTTACGAGTGTGCTCAGTTTTAAATGAACAAAGCAGTAGTTACGCCCAAAAGCACTGTAATCATGGGCGCAAACCCAACAAGTGCACTGGCACACGTGTTGAGGATGGCAGTCACTGTCTCTGCCAACAGCTCTTCAAGGCATTTTCAAGTTCATTCTCTTACTTGATCCACAATAACCTGTGAAATAAGGAAGATATTAACAGCCCTTTTGAAAGTTAAGAAAATTGAAAAATAAAGTTAGCTGCCCACATGCCTTTCTTAAGAACAGAGAGGAGGCTGGACATGGTGGCTCAAGCTTGTAATCCCAGCACTTTGGGAGGTCGAGCCGAGAGACTGCCTGAGCCCGGGGGTTCGAGACCAGCCTGGGCAACATGCCAACACCTCATCTCTACAATAAATAAAAAAATTAGCCGGGCATGGTAGTACGCGCCTGTAGTTCCAGATCCTTAGGAGGCTGAGGCGGAAGGATCGCTGGAGCCCAGCAGGTTAAGGCTGCGGTAGTCATGAGCATGCCACTGCACTCCAGCCTGGGCAACAGAGTAAGACTCGAACTCAAAAAAAAAAAAAAATGTAAAGAGAGTGCATCAGGTTGAGAAATGGACTCTGTGAGGCCTGTTCTCTGGCTGGACACAGTCAGGATTTCTACAGAACTTGCACTAAAAAAAAAAAGATAATTTGTTGAGTACTAATTACCAAAAAGAAAGTGCCGCAAAAAATCAAGTGGAGACCACAAATATTAACATAAAACAGCAAAATGTTAAATGATTAAGAAACAGGAACAGAAAGATTTACAGAGAAAACACACCACAAGATCTAGCAAATTCCTACCCACACATATGCCTAGCAGATGAAACAGAGTTCTTGGTTTAAAAAAAAACAATGTTTAACTCAAAGGTTAGTATTTGCTGAATGAATGCATGAATGAGTTACCTATTTTATCAGTTAACTGCTTTAAAAAGTCTTTGTTTTTAAATGACAGAGTCCACAAAAAAAGTGAGCAAATGATACAAAAATAACATATATTTGTGACTACTGGGCCGAATTACATATACGAAATTTACAGGTAGCCAGAGTCCATAGGCATGTCAACACAAATCCTCGTAAGTGGGTTCTACTGATGAATTAATATATGAGGATAAAGAATACTATACAAAAAGGACAAAGAGAAGCAAGCTAGTGTTGGGGAAGAGATACCGAAACCATCTTCTGAGACAGAGGACAGGACTATCTGTAAGTCTTCCTAAGAGAAATACTTTTTCATCACATAATTGTTGCCACTAACGTTAAGCTGTCCATGTACTTATCCAAACACTGACCATGCAATAATATGGAATTTTTCTCCTATATTATTGTTCTGTCTCTCCTTATCTTCACAGATATCCCAGTGAGCCAGCTCACTCACTATCTGGCTTTAAAATAAATGTCTAAGTATTCCCTGAAATTGGCACTTTTTTTCTCCTTCAGGTCAACTTATCAGTAAGTGCCCACTATTCTGTTTTTCCCTTACTCCTTACCCAGTACATGCCTGAGCGCGCACACACACACACACACAGCATGCGTAAGCACAGGGGCCAGAAATGGACACTAGAGGACTTTAAAGTCCACCTGCTTCCCATGCAGATAGGATCTCTGTCCTTAATAAACACTCTGACACTGGTTATCACCAGCTATGATGATTACAATTTGCCTGTTACCATTCACTCCAGACAACCATGACATTCGTTTCACTTTTTACTTTTTTTTTTTTTGAGTTGGAGTCTCACTGTCGCCCAAGCAGGAGTGCAGTGGCACGCTCACGGCCACCGCAGCCTCGACCTGCTGGGCTCCAGCAATCCTTCCACCTCAGCCTTCCGAGTAGCTGGAACCATAGGCACGCGCTACCACACCTGGCTGATTTTCTGATTTTTATTGTAGATACAAGGTCTCACCAAGTTGCCCAGGCTGGTCTTGAACCCTTGGACTCAGGTAATCCTCTCACCTCAGCCTCCCAAAGTACTGGGATTATAGGCTTGAGCCATCATGCCCAGCCTACTCTTTTTTTAAATGATATTTTTGTGGCTTTCCCCTCCACCCCCAAATAAGACATGCATCCAGTACAAAATAGTTTTATTTGGGGTGCATCTGTTACTTGTAAAAATTTGAACAATCTCTTTAACCAACTCTATGTCCTACTGACTTCTGATAGTGATGCGTGGCTCTCAACCTTGTAAATGAAGATGGGCATATACCTCTCTGTGCAGTCTTCCTCCTCAACATGCTGCACAATTTCAATTGCACTTTCACTGTCAAGGTTAACGTTCACAGTGTGTCCTGTAACCTATGTCAAATATCTGTGCTCTGGCCTGTAAGTAGTAACAAATAATCAAACAATTTACATTAGCATAATTATATAAACAGGATCCAGTGCCTGATCAGAGTCTTAGGATTGCATTTGAACGAGAATATCCCAGCCCCACGTCAAATGACTTGACTGCAATGATTCCTATGAACAATGAGGCCCTCCAAATGCCAAAAGCAAAAGGACTATATTCTAGACACCACAACATCCTCATTAGATGCCTTAGCTGTCCCCAAAAGCTCACTCCACCTTTTCAGAGAAGCATCCACTTGTGTTCTGCCAGGGACTATATGCAGTCAGCCTGAGCAGGGGCAGGGGAAAAGGAAAGCAGGGAGGAAGCGGGATTCCGACTACTGTGTGTGGATCTGGGTACTTCCTCAAATTGTAACGGAAAGTCAGCTGGGAAGTAAAACGAGGAGATGTGTTGAGATCAGACCAAAAGGCAGAATGGAAGAAGTACAGAGATCAGTTAGGAGAAGACTGCAGCAACCTTAGGAGGGTGGCTGGAATCTGGGGAGGGACGAGAGAGCTGAGAAAGGGCCAGACTCCAGACATTCTTTAAGAGAGAGCCAATAGGACTTGTTGACAGAATAGGAGTGGGTATGAAAGAGCAGTAGTCAAGAACGACTCCAGTGTGTTTGGCCTGAGCAAGAACAAGAGTAGAACGAACATTTATTGAGACAGTGAGGCTTTTAGAAAATGGGTTTCTTTTTCTGGGGCCAGGGATGGTGTGAGAGTATTGGTATCAAGACATTAGTTTCAAATATATTAACATTGAGATGCCTTTCAGTTATTACAATAGCTAAGCCCAATGACCTTCTCAGTCTAGTACCTGACTCTTCCAACCTATTGTTTGTAAGGCCCACCAGAATGACCTTCTTAAATGCAGATTCAGTGATAGCCACCCTGCTCTTGAACCCTTCCATGGCTATCCACTGGATAAGAGTCAAACAACTTGCCATTGTATAGAAAGTCATTTGGGTTTTTTTGTTTGTTTTTTTGAGTTGGAGTCTCACTCTGTCGCCCAGGCTGGAGTGCAGTGGCACACTCGCGGCCACTCCAAGGTCGACCTGCTGGGCTTAGGCGATCCTTCCACGTCAGCCTTCCAAGTAGCCAGAACTACAGATGCGCACTACCATGCCTGGCTAATTTTTTTATTTATTGTAGAGACGAGGTCTCACTAAGTTGCCCAGGCTGGTCTCGAACCCCTGGGTTCAGGCAATGCTCTCGCCTCTGCCTCCCAAAGTACTGGGATTGCAGGTTTGAGCCACCGTGCCCAACTTCTAGTCTTGATTTCACTGCCCAACTTTGATACTCCAGACTTGCCTCCCCTTCACCTCAACTGTATTTTATATATATCAGAGAACACAAATTAAACTATTATTCAAATGATTCTCCATAGAGAAAAAACAAACATATTCCAAATCAAATCCAAATGACATTTTGTCTATTTACTGTCTATATTGTACCACAATTTTTCATAACATGCCCCAAAAGTTGAATTATATTTATTTGTCTATAATTATACTATTTTTTCTTTTGAGAAGTGACAACTATGCCTAATTTCACCAATGGTTCTCAAATACGTAGCAAAGATGTGTTCCCATGAGTAACCAATAAGTCTCTGTTAAATCACTGATTAATCCTTGGTAAACCAAAATTTTAATTTGAGTAAATCTTGTAAGATGTCATCAGATTCATTTCACAGATAATTTCAGGATACAACTCATAAAGCTCTAAGCAGGAGATCCAGATTACAATCCCTAAAAAACCAATCCTGGAAAAACTCACATCCTTACCCTGTAAATAGCACAATTAGTTTTTGTTTAAAATTTAAGCTCCCCCATAAAATTTAAAGTCATCTGGCAATGATGAACAGACACATTTCTAAACCACAACTACTTACTAAACTATAAACAATTGTGCTTTCACTTCTTGATTCCACGTTTTTTTGCCTTTTCATCCAGTTTAAAACATTCTTCTCCAAAACCCACAATAATTCTAAGCATGAAACAGAAATCTGAAACCCAATTCTTTTTTTTTTTTTTTGAGTTGGAGTCTCACTCCTTTGCCCAGGCCGGAGTGCAGTGGTGCACAAGCTCACAGCCACCCCAGCGTTGACCTGCTGGGCTCCAGCGATCCTTCCGCCTCAGCTTCCCGAGTAGCCAGAACTATAGGCGCGCGCTACCATGCCCGGCTATTTTCAATTTTATCATAGAGACGAGGTCTCGCCAAGTTGCCTGGGCTGGTCTTGAACCCACGAGCTCAAGCAATCCACTCGCCTTGGCCTCCCAAAGTGCTGGGATTACAGGCTGAGTCACCGAGCCCTGCCTGAAACCCAACTCTTTAAAAAATATATGAGACGAGACTGCTTAGGTGATCAGAATGCTTGCCATAATCTCTAACGATGAGAGCAGTCAAAACCCAGCTGAGCACCCCAGCCTTCCGGGGTCACAATTTGACAGTGCTACCTACCAGTCACTGGGACTCATTCTGCAGAAGCAGCCTATACAGACCTGCCCAGGGTGAACAAGCAACGGAAAGGCCCATTTTAAAATAAATCCAAGCAAGAATAAAGCATACAAAGGCTCTAGGAAAGAAACAGATTCCTAAGCAAGGTTAAACCAGACAATAGGGGTGTGTTATGAACCAAATGTCTGTGCCCCCAAATTCACTTGTTGAAGCCCTAACCCCCAGTGTGGCTGTATTTAAGGATGGACCCTTTAAGGTAGTAAATGGGGTTAAATGGGGTCATAAGGGTGGGACCTTGATCTGAAAGGATCGGTGTCCTTAGAAGAGACACGAGAGGGCTTGCTCCTTCCAAGCACACCCAGAGGAAAGGCCGATATGAGCACACAGCAAGAAGGAGGCTGCCTCAAACTAGAAAAGGGGTCCTCACCAAGACCGCCCAAGCTGCACATAGATTCCCAACCTCTATACTGTGAGACATAAATGACCTGTTTAAGTCACAGTCTGTGGTATTTTACGGTGGCAGCCTGAGCTGAGATGGGGACAATGTGATGCAGAAGCAGGGGCCAACCTGTTGAACATCTTTGTATTATTATTGGCCAGGCAGCCTCTATCCTTTATTTCTTCATCATTCTTATTTTAATACCATCAATTAGTTCAAACAAAAACAAAATACTCAAGTGAAAAGTCCCTGTAGTATAAAAATTACTTTAGTGTTGTAAACCAAAGATGGAGAATAATTCTCCCTACAGCAGCTCAAGGAAGAAGCCTCACTCCCTACCATCAGCACCCAAAGCATAAATTCTACTTAAACTATTCCCTGATTTTTCTACTTGAGATGCAATTTATTATTTTCAAGTACTATGTCAGTATTGGAAAAAATATATATAATGCCTTCATCCTTCACAGCTCCCATGCACTTCATGCATTAATTGCCTGTCCCCATGAATATGTATTAGTATTATATATGTTTAACTTTATATAGCACATCTGTGTTAACTCGTGCATTAAATTACATTCCCCATGCATATAAGCATGCACATAAATCCACTGCTAACCTATCGGACATGAGCTCTAAGCCAGCCAGAATTTGCTCAAAAACAGGGATACTGACACAGTAATGTTAGTTCTTAATATTACATAACGCATTTCAGTCAAATCATTTCCCGACAACATGCTTACCACCTCCATTAACTCTTAATTACCAAGCTTTGAGAAACCAGCAACCCACTCAGGAAATACCCCTCTGTTCGCTCTGGGCCCATAACACTTGGGGGCGATCCGCCTGACACTACCTGGCATCTGGTTCTTACCTCAGGGCCATGAAATCAAGATCGCCCATTCGTTCCTCTTAAATAAGACATCTCGATGGTAGCGGGCCATTCACCCTCTTTTCCAGTCACGGGAGAATTCAATGCATTTGGTATTTTTTAATTTTTAGGGGGGGGGGAGTTCTAGCTCAGCAAGGCCAGGAAGGGTCCGGCCTGGTTGTAGACAATTCAATTGTAGACATACCCAAATTGAAAGTCTTAACCCCGCATAAGACAACCATAAGTTGCTATTTAATTCATGCTTGAAGGACATAGCAATAATTACGCACAACCCACACGTACACGTATACACACGCATACGCACAACCCACACGTACGCGTATACACACACGCACAACCCACACGTATACCCCTTACGTCCGATGTATAAAATAATGTATAGGATTTTATCCGCAAACCCCCCCTACCCCCCCGTTGCTATAATATTACCAACGCAATAATACGCTCCTGCCAAACCCCAAAAACAAGAGACTACGCTAGACTTATAGCTAAATTCATTCATGAACTAGAACATTCATCGTTTCATTCTGTTACTATTATTAGATTACAGAGCTATGTCCCTATTGAAAAATAAAATTAATAATCGACGGAATATCCAAATAATATTACTTTAAACTCGACTATACCCCACCTAAAACTAGTTTATATTTAAATACCAAACTAGATACTTAACCGAACTAACATAAAAAGACCTACTAACCCATTACATTTACAGTTCAATACTGACATAACATCCCAAATCTTCAAACAAACTATTAGGTTAATGTAGCTTAAACTTAAAGCAAGGTACTGAAAATACCTAGACGGGTTCTAACCCCATAAACACATAGGTTTGGTCCTAGCCTTTTTATTAGTTCCTAGTAAAATTATACATGCAAGTATCCACCTCCCAGTGAGAATGCCCTCTAGGTCCAACAGACCAAAAGGAGCAGGCATCAAGAACACTAAATAGTAGCTCACAACGTCTTGCTCAACCACACCCCCACGGGACACAGCAGTAATAAAATTTCAGCAATAAACGAAAGTTTGACTAAGTTATACTAGACTATTAGGGTTGGTAAATTTCGTGCCAGCCACCGCGGTCATACGATTAACCCAAACTAATAAAGCACGGCGTAAAGCGTGTTTAAGATTTCACCAAACTAAAGTTAAACCCTAGCTAAGCTGTAAAAAGCTGCAGCTAATCTTAAAATAATCCACGAAAGTGACTTTAATGCTCTGAAGACACGACAGCTAAGACCCAAACTGGGATTAGATACCCCACTATGCTTAGCCATAAACACAAATAACTATAAACAAATTTATTCGCCAGAGTACTACAAGCAACAGCTTAAAACTCAAAGGACTTGGCGGTGCTTCAAATCCCTCTAGAGGAGCCTGTTCTATAACCGATAAACCCCGATAAACCTTACCACCCCTTGCTAATCCAGTCTATATACCGCCATCTTCAGCAAACCCTCAAAAGGCTTTAAAGTAAGCATAAGGATAAACATAAACACGTTAGGTCAAGGTGTAATCTATGACGTGTAAAGTAATGGGCTACATTTTCTACTTTAGAATACTACGGATACTCTTATGAAAACGAGAATTAAAGGAGGATTTAGCAGTAAACTAAGAATAGAGAGCTTAGTTGAAAAAGGCTATGAAGCACGCACACACCACCCGTCACCCTCGTCAAATGCAACTTACACAGCATATATCCATAAATAATAATTATCGTGAATGCATGAGGTAAGTCGTAACAAGGTAAGCATACTGGAAAGTGTGCTTGGAATAGACAAAGTGTAGCTTAAACCCAAAGCACCCAGTTTACACCCGGAAGATTTCATAAATGGATCACTTTGAACTAGCACTAGCCCAAATTAAATCCAACTAATCTATATTAAATCCATATTAAACCAAAACATTTACAAACTAAAAGTATAGGAGATATAAATTTATTTAGACGCTATGGATAAAGTACCGTAAGGGAAAGATGAAAGATATTCTAAAAGTACAAAAAAGCAAAGATTCCCACTTTTACCTTTTGCATAATGATTTAGTTAGAACAATTTTAACAAAGAGAACTTTAGCCAAAAACCCCGAACCAAGACGAGCAACTTGCAAACAGCCAAACGAGCACACTCATCTATGTCGCAAAATAGTGAGAAGATTCTCATGTAGCAGTGAAAAGCCTATCGAGCCTGGTGATAGCTGGTTGTCCAGAATAGAATTTTAGTTCAGCTTTAAATTTGCCCACAGAACCAAATAGTCCTCATGTAAATTTAAATGTTATTCTAAAGAACTGTCCCTCTAAGGAAACAACCTTACTTAGAGAGTAATTTTGCCCCCCACCATAGTTGGCTTAAAAGCAGCCACCCATTAAGAAAGCGTTCAAGCTCAATCCACTTCGCACACTTTAATTTCAACCGGCATACACAACTCCTACAACACCACTGGACTGATCTATAAATTTATAGAAGCAATGCTGCTAATATAAGTAACAAGAAATAATTCTCCCTGCACAAGCTTGTATCAGACCAGATAAACCACTGATAGTTAACAACTCAATATAAATAAATAACCAATAAACTATTTATTATTCCTATTGTTAACCCAACACAGGCATGCGTCCAAGGGAAAGATTAAAAGAGTAGAAGGAACTCGGCAAAACTTAAACCCCGCCTGTTTACCAAAAACACCAAAGAGATGTAGGGGTTCTATGATGACAGTTTTTGTGTGCCACCCAGTTCTCCCCTTAACTTCTGGAAGTGTTGCCAGATGCTGACCCTTAGGTATAGTCTTCTATGGAGATTTGTCATTCCTTCCAAAGGCAGCCTTTATTCAATATCAGGGAAACATGTGAAGTAAAGGTCTTGATACTTCACCCTGCTCCAGAAGACTCACAGAGACGTCTCAGTTGTAGAGCTCCCCATGGCTGTGGCTCAAGGTATTTTATGGACTACACCATGATTTATCTCCTTGTGTCAAAACCTCTCATTCACACTCCCTAATGAGCATCCCGCATACTAATATCATTCTCAGATTTTGCTACCTGAAGGACTTAAACCACGGCAGTTAGTGCCAAGAATAATCCAAATAAAGGAGAGACTAAAATGAAATGTTGGAGCTGTACCAACTGCTATCCAGCTGCCAATTAAAAACAACAAACAAACAAACAACAACAAATAACATTGGTGGCAGGTGGAGTGCAAAGAAGTTCTGGCATAAGATAACAGGACAATTACTAAAACGTTCATTGGTTGTCATCTGCAGTGTTAAAAGGACTGCATTAGCTGGTATCATCTGGGGTTTGAGAAATTTGTGGTAAATAGTAACCCTAGAATAGTGGAGTTGAGTGCCTATTGCTAAGCTTGAGAGTGATTGATCGACAATTAAAAACTAAACGTGGAAAACAGATGGCTTAATGAAAAAAAAAAAAGTAACAGAGTTTCAAAGTAGAAAAATTCCCAACCAAGGCATTTGTGCCATGCAAAGTGCAGGACCCTGGTTGGGAGAAAATGACTCTATGCACAGAATCAACATACCTGGGTTGATGCCCTAAATATTTTGAATCCTCAAATTTCCCTGAGCCCTCTGATCTTGCAAAAATGGCCTGTTCCCAGTGAGGCCTAAACTCCCCCTTGATTGATAGAAAGGTCTCTGTCTTACAAGACAACATGCACATACCACAGGTCCTGCCCCCACCATTTTTTTTCCTGGCAATAAGGCTAAAAGAGGGGTTAACTTAAAAGAAAACCTTACCATTTCTCTCATATAGCAGAGGCTGTCACAGGTTAAAATGATGGATTGGTCTGTTTAAAGGCACAGTTGGCTTTCCAGCTTGGGGGCAATACTTTACTAGAATGAGGCACTATCATCCAGAACTTACTATGTCCTTTAAATCAAAATGTACATGATACTTTCCCCCAAATAACTAGAAAGCATGGATGCAACAAGCACAATGTCCAAATGGAGGTTTCTCTTCTTTCCATCATTTCCAGTTTGTGCCTTAAAAAAATATATATATATATCTACAGCACTGTGTTCTACAGGTTTAGAGTGTGTTATGTAACCAGGGAGGCATTAAGAGTCCTCTTAATCTATAAGCTATAGCTACAGTTTAAGCATTTCTTGGCCATCAGAAGGAGATAGATCATTGTTGAGAGGAAGGTAGGAGTATATCCAGCACTGAGGTGTTTTACTATGGCTTCTCTTGGCATTTCCTCATGTTTTGAAGTAAACATGGTGACCAAGAACTCGAATGTCTAGGGATCTAGGGGACTGAAATCTAGATTTCATCACCAGATGAGCCACCAAGACAAGCAGAGGTGCTGGTTGGAGGTGAAAGAAATGTAGACGTTATGTGAGCAGAGGAAGACGGTGAGGATCTGCTGTAGCCTTGACACCAAATGCAGAGGCAGGGCCCACAGCTCTTCCCAGTGACCTTCCTCAACGTGTGACTCACATAAAGATTAAAAAAGTTCTGGAGGATCTGCTCCCAGATATTATGCAAAAGAGAGGATGAGCGGGTGCTGAGCGTGTTCTGTGGTAGTTACTATGATCTGTTAGCCAGATCCCTCTTTAAAACTGATTCATCCAGGTGTTTGGAGGGCTATCAAAATGCAGTGCTCAGCTGTAAACTCTCTACAGAAACATTCTGGCATGGAAAACAGTCTCACTCGGGTTATTTTTCTTTCCAAAGGGAGCCAGAATTCAATAGCTGATTAACACAGAGGTACAGAGGCTATGCCTTCTCATCTCAATTTGAGCAACTCTGAAATTCCATCCCCAGCTCCAGAGCTCTTTCAGTCACTGGTTGAGGATTTCATGGGATTATGAAGAGCTCAGCTTTTCCCTCTGTCTAATCTTGATTCCTTCTTTTCTGTCCTAAGGGTATTAGTCCAAAGAGCACTTCCTAAAAATACCCTTCTAGCAAATTTCCGTAGCAGAGTCTGCGTCATATGAAACCCAACTTGTTTATTGACTTGTTTCTTAACAAAATTTTTCTTATTTGACTTCAATTTCTTACTGGTACCATCCAGGAACTGTTCCATTTCAGTTATTATAATTTTCCATCTAAAAGTTGCAGTGTCATTCTCTTTTATAGCTTCTATATATCTGATGAACTCCCTTTGTCTTCACATATTAAAACCATATTTTCTTATAGTTCTGTGAAACATTTATAATAGCTGATTTGTGTTTATCTATAAAGATGAGCTTCTGGGTCATTATTGTGTGCTTTATATTAAACACTTTTTTGTTCTTGACCATGAATTGCATTTTCTTTCTTTTCAATTCTGGGGATTATAAACTATGGAACACTTTTGGTAACACAATCAGTAGAGAGAATCTGAATCCTGTAGCATCCTTAAAAAATGCTGACTCCTGTTTTAGCAGTCAGATCAATTATTGTCTAATCACCTAAAACTTGAGTAAACTTGATTTCATGCTTGGTTTGTGGAAATCCACAGAGATGTCAAATGTTTTCCAAACCTTTCTAACTATAACTGATTCACACTTGAAATTTTGTCTTTTTAGATATCTTATTAGAACTTGATTTTAGGTTTGTTGGGATGAGTGTAAAATAGATTTTTCTCTACAGTGTGGTCCACACTGTTTTTCTAAGCTCTCATGGTTGCCAAGGGTATTAAAGGGATCTCCAATGAGCCTAAGCATTTCTCTAGTTCAACTGGTTAAGCCCCATTCTCAAATTTGTAGTACCTGCTATCTAGAACATCTTGAGTGGCCTGCATGTGCACATGTGAATGGCCCTCCAACACAAACTTGTAGAAAAACTACACATGAGCTTCTGAGGCTGTCTACATAGCTGCCGTCTGTGATGCCCCCACCAAAGATTCCAGTTGTCTTAGCTATATTAGATTATGATCTCTATGTTTTAGTTTAACAGAATCCTTATGCTTTGCTTTTTGTAACAGAATCAGCGTATCCCAACAGAAAGTTGTTGATCATGGAATTCACCATGTGGATTGCACCCTCAAACCAAGAAAACAAACAAACAAATAAACAACCTGCAGCCCCGCACTGTTCATTACTCAGTGCTGGAGAGTACTTGCTTCATATATTTTGTCCAGCTAAATATTTGCTTATTGCAAGAGGGGGAGTCTTGTATCAAGTATTTAATCCTGAAAGGAAGCAGAAGTCAAAGAGCGTTTATGTTTGTATTGCAAAATCCCATTTTTCCTAAGTCAATCCCCATATTTACATGAATGTGTGATTTCAATGTGTTATTTCCCCAAAATAAGAATGACAATGTCACAGTACTGTGTATTTAATATTAAATTGGGACTTCCGTATTCAGATATTTGTTGATATTTGGGCTAAGCCATCTTGTAAGAAAAGAAAAAAAAAATTAGGAGTGAGTCATAAATAAAAGGTAATGTATGATTTGGAGATAACATGCTAATGCTTTTGATGGTTAATTTATTACATTTTTTATCCTAAATGTAATGTTTTATAAAATTGTCACAAATGTCCTTCTTCTTGTTACACCTTGGCATATCAAGGCTTTTTCCTTGTAGAATTCCTTTAGCTTATCAAAAGTTCTATTGTAGTCCATGTCACAAGGAAAACTTTGGTGTGTTTTTTTTTCTCGTTGTTGTTTTTGAAATGCTGTAGACATTCTTATATAGCAGTCTATTTTTTTGAAATATGGATACTATAACAACTGTTAATAGTAGAAGCCTTGTTCTGCACAGCACACCTAGATGCCTGGAATGTTTGTAGAAGGGCATTATTGGTTGGGAATATCACATCCTCCATATTTTCCAACTCTGATTCAAGGGAGGAAATGTGAAGCTCTGAAAATCATGGTGGAAGATGAGACGTAGCACCAAACATACAAGTAAATTCCTTCTGACTAAACTGTATGCAGATGTTGACTAGGTTTTTCCAAAATCTCTATCTTTTTCTACCAGTTACAAAAGCATATTTCAAAAAAGATAAAGATCTTATACCTGAGAAATAGCCAAGAATCAGTGATTATGGAAGCTGAAACCTGAATGGTAGATATATATAGAGAGAGAAGTTGTAGATTGAAAAGTTCTTCCACTTCCTTATATTTGATTAGTCCTGCTTCTGTCTCCCCCCACCGAAAAATGATACTATCCTCTTACTTTTTGAGGTTTATCTGTCTGCCTCTTCAGAATATCTTTCTTTTCTTTCTTTGTTTCTTTTTTTTTTTTTTGAGTTGTAGTCTCACTCCAACATCCAGGCTGGGGCGCAGTGGCACACTCATGGCCATCCAAGCGTCCACCCGCTGGGCTCCAGCAATCCCTCCACCTCAGCGTTCCAAGGAGCCAGATCTGCAGGCATATGCTACCACACCCAGCTAATTTTTGATTCATTGTAGAGACGAGGTCACGCCAAATTTCCCGGGCTGGTCTCGAACCCGCGGTCTCAGGCAATCCACTCACCTCAGCCTCACAAAGTACTGGGATTACAGGCTGAGCCACTGAGTTTAGCCACAGCATAACTTTCAATTCTACTTCTCTTCTACTTGACTCTTGTCTCCTGTAATGTGGCATATTCAGTGAAGGGCAGTGGCAGGGAGGAGAGATCTGATAAGCTGGAGATAGAAAAATGAAGATAGAGATAACCAAGCAATAGAGACAGAGAAAGGAGGAGGGGGAATAACAATGAATGAATAAGTATCATTAAATTGGCAATAAAGGCATTTTCTTAATTTTGGCTCTCAGTAAGTAATTATTGTCTTTTTCTTCTTCACTACATTTTTGACAAAACCAGGAAATAATAGTCCCATTGTTTTCCACAAAAAGCTTGAATGGTACCAATAAGCCCTAATAGGAACTAATATTCATGAAACATTACAGATAGGCTGGAGTTACAGTTGAGCATTGAAGAATGTACCTTGAGCAATAGTTCATTTTGAAAGATTAAATATTTTTGAATGGAATTTACTAATTAATTCAATAAATAGTTATTGAATATGTACTTAAATTGCCCCAGACAGTGGAAAGACAAGGCTGATTAAAAATAAATGTTTTTCCTGTATTATGAAATTTGGATAGAGGATAAAATTCAGAACTACTGAAGTAAGCATATATAATGACTAATAATTTTAAGAACCATACAATAGAAGCACAGGGTGCCATGAGATTATGTGACAGGGAAGCTGACATAGTCTGACATCCCAGAGAGGTCTCTTTCAGAAGGTGAGATTGAGTTGATAGGTGATTGATGCGAGACATTGTATTAGTGAAAGCAAAGGCAACAGAAATATGATAAGCAATGACTCTAGATTGCAGACAGAAGAGATTTGTGTAGACTGGACCTCAGGAGAGGGTAAACCATGCCGGTCACAAAGGCCACAGAAAGACTTTGGGGTTTATATTAAAACAAATGAAATAAACTGAAAAATACTCAATCAAATTTGCATTTTTAAAGGTAACTCCAAATGTTCTGTGGAGAAGTTGGGCAAGAAGAAATGGATGCACAGTTCTCTTAAGAATCGTTTACTGTAGTATAATGAGAAAATACAATGGTTTATACTAAAGGGATAGCAATGAAAATGGAGAGAAGTGGAGAGATTAGCAATATATTTTAAAGGTGAATGGAAATGACACCCTACTTTAATCATTCAGTTAGAAATGAGACAGTGTTAGAGACTGGTTAATAATGGCTCTCTTGTTTTCAACTTCTTTAAATGTGATGGATACTGGTGTTATTTACTAATATAGAATCATTGGATGGGAACACTGATTGGTGAGGAAGAATGATCAAGTTAAGTTTGAGGTGACTGTAAAAACGGCAAGAGTACTTGTCAAGTAACCCTTGCTTTAACTTCTGTGATGAAGTTGTCAGGCTAGATCACCCTGACAGACAACACTGAGCAGAAAGCCATTGATATGTTGCTAAAATAACCTAAGGAAAGGGTATAAGAGTGTAGTTGGGCATTTCATCAATACAAGGCTGAATGAAAGAGGATAATTCTGTAAAACCAATTTAGGAGTAATAAGTAAGGAAGTAAATAAGTGTCACAGAACTCAAGTCACAAGAATATTTCAGATATTATGGGCTAGCTCAGTAGAACACACCCAAGAAAGAAGAAAGCCTTGGCCATTCTCACAGAATGAACTAAGCAGCATTGTTAGAGTGTAGGTAATGCACTATAGTCTGCTGTTTCTGGAATGGTAAGATTAATTATACCACTATTAGTTATTAGTACAGTATTAGTATATTTATCATGTGTTATTTATTTAACTCTCACAGCAATCATATGACTTGGGGATTATGCGTACTTTTTGACCAGTTGAAAACAAATCTAAGAACCCAACATTTACCTATTACACAGTTTGGTCAGAGTTTCACAACTGGTGAGTAAGTTGTTTAAATGGGAGAGAAAAGATAATATTTCCTTCTTTCCCTTTACTAGAAAAACATTTCCTTGGAAATTGGGACTTGGACCTCAATAGCCATGAAAATGGGCAAGAAGCCTTATCAGCCACGAGTGCTCTAAAGGCAGAAGCAGACCATTCCCCTTTATGTGAACATAGGACATTACTTATTTCCTAAATAATTGCTTGTAAACGAGAAAGGATATGTCTATTTTTCGACCCATTTAAATAATATACTAAATAGAAAAGTGTTCATCAGTGTGTTCTTTTATTTTTAAAAAAGAGAGTATTTCATTTTTGTCAAATAAATACATTTTGTATTACATCCCAGATATATAGAAAGCCCATAGCAAGTCTAAGCAACAATGAATACATGTCGTCAAAGAGACTGGAGGCAACAAGGATTCTCTCCACTCCCTGAGAATGTCCCAGGCGTGGAAGTTACACACTGCACTGTCCATCAACTGTTTACATGTGACTTTATAAACACTCTTTTGTGTGTGGGGGGGTGAAAAAACATCAATGTCCTGTTGGTTTCTTCTGTTATTTTCGTTGCTAATAGTCATCACCAAAACCTGTCTGGAATTTCTCTTTCTTTTGAGTTAGAGTCTCACTCTGTTGCCCAGACTGGCGTGCAGTGGCAGACTCCCAGCACACTGCACCCTCGACCCACTGGGCTCCAGTGATCCTTCCGCTTCAGCCTTCCAAGTAGCCAGAACTACAGGCGTGCGCCACAATGCCTGGTTAGTTTTTCATGTATTGTAGAGATGAGGTCTCGCCAAGTTGCCCAGGCAGGTCTCAAACCTGCGGACTCAGGCAATCCACTCGCCTTGGCCTCCCAGAGTACTAGGATGACAGGGTTGAGCCATTGCACCCAGCCTATCTGGAATTTCAATATGTGAATATAGAACATTACCAAAGAAGAAAGAAAATAGAAATGCCGATTTGGGAATATCTGTATAGCATATTGGTGCCAGACAGATACCTTGTCTCCGCTTGTGTATATGCTAGATGTTTTCACTTGGGAAAATGATTTAATTTCTCGGAGGTTCTGACTTTTCATCTGAAAATGAAGATAGCAACATCTTGTAGAAATTTTTGTAAGAAATATACTTTATATATGTAAAATACTAACTGTGCTTGCCAAATGATAGGCAATCAATGAATTATAGCAATTATTGTCACTATTTTATCACAGAATGACAAACTTCAATTAAATTTTAAGAAAATAATTTTTTTTCAAATAAGCAAAATAGTAAAATTATCTCTGCGACTTATAAAAGTCTGTTTCTCTTTTTAATTTTAAAATATTATCTAAACTGATAGTCTGTCAAAATTAGCGTACATTCTGAAGAATATTCTGCTACTTGAACACAAGAGTTCCTTTGTACCTGCCTTATTTTTCTAAAAAAAAAAAATAACTAAAAATTATAGACTAGCACATGTTACAGATAAAGTTTTGTTATCAGAGTTATGGATGGAAATTACATCTAGAGAAAGAGTTTTGTATTTATGTATTAAATATTACAAAACTATACATAATTTCTATTCAACACTCTGACCATAAATGTTTATTTAATAAAAAAAATGTATCATATATAAAAATGATGATAAATGTTTATTTACTTTTTCTATTTATAGAAATCAACATATGAAATATAGAATAAGTTCTGGGAGGGGTTAACATTTTCAAGATCTGTTATAGTGTTATTTATCAAATGGTACATGTACCTATTTAAATAAAAATTAAATATGAAACACATTTTTTTTTTTGAGTTGGAGTCTCACTCTGTCGCCCAGACTGGAGTGCAGTGGCCGCTCCCGGCCTCCGCAGCCTCATTATGTTGGGCTCCAGCGATTCTTCCGCCTCAGCCTTCCAAGTAGCTGGAACTATAGGCGCATGCTACTATGCCTGGCTGATTTTTTGATTTATTGTAGAGATGAGGTTTCGCCAAGTTGCTTAGGTGGGTCTCGAACCCGCGGGCTCAGGCAACCCACTCACCTCGGCCTCCCAAAGCGCGGGATTACAGGCTGAGCCACCGAGCCCGGCTATAAAACACATTTTAAAATCAGTATTTGTGTTTAAATGTGTGTATAGTAATAATTGTCATAGACGCTATAATAGTTCCCCAAGCTACTGTAATGAATTATCTCAAACTGTGTAGCGTAAAACAGAAATATAGCCTCTCTTTGTTGTTGAGGTCAGAAGTCCAAAGTCAAATTAGATGTATAGTCACATGTCCTTTGGCTACTCCTGAAGCCAACTGGGGCCAATCTCTTCTTTCCCTCCATAGACTTCTGGAGGTCATTCACGTTCTTTGGCTTGTGGCTACATCTCTCTCTGCTCCATGACTTTTTCTGTGTGTGCCTTCTTTGTGTATGTATTTTATAAGGAAACTTGTCTTTGGATTTAGGGCCCACTTGGATAATTCAGCATGATCTCTCTTCTCAAAATCCTTAAGTGCAGGTACAAAAACACTTATTTTAGAGAAGATAATATGCACAGGTTTCAAGGATTAGGACATGGGCATATTTACTTTTGACAGAGAGGCACCATTCATTGTATTCCAGATGCTACTGGATGTGCTGTGTGGTAAAGTGTCTTCTAATCAAAGAATTTTTGGATTCACTCCTTGCACTATTGCCCTCAGCAGGATTCAAGTTAGAAGAAATAAGTCATCGTAAAGTAAACAAAATGGTTTCTTTAAAAAAAAAAAACAGTATTTACCAAATTTACTTATCCCTGATACTTTTTTAAAAACAAAATACAAACTAATACATTTGGAAGCACTAACACTCTGTGGAACACATTTTCAGCAATGTTGGCCAACATTCACACATGCAAACACAACACAAATGTACCTTAAAAATATATATGTATTTGAGTTTAATTTGTTTCTACCTGAGTATTGCAGGGCTATTTTAAAAACAAATTTATCAGTAAGAAGCTTTGTGAACATAAATAGTTAAAATCCTTCTGACAATCAAGTTCCCAATGATTATTGAAAATTATAATAAGCAATGTTGTTCTCAATCACATTCTTTTTTTTTTTTTGAGTTGGAATCTCACTCTGTCACCCAGACTGGAGTGCAGTGGCCGCTCCTGGACACCGCAGCCTCAACCTGCTGGGCTCCAGTGATCCTCCCGCCTCAGCCTTCCAAGTAGCTGGAACTACAGGCGCGAGCTACCACGCCCGGCTAATTTTTGATTTATTGTAGAGATGAGGTCTTGCCAAGTTGTCCAGGCGGGTCTCGAACCCACGGGCTCAGGCAATACACTCACCTCAGCCTCCCAAAGTGTGGAATTACAGGCTGAGCCACCGAGCCCGGCTTCAATCACATCCTTAATTGACAACTTATGTCTTTGCAAAAGTTATTACTAGAAGCATTCCTTTCTGAGATTGTACAAAGTCTAACGTGATCTTCACTTTTTCCCACTTAATTTTTATTTTGGCATTGCTCATCATTGAAATGTAAGCTAAATTTTGATCAAAGACCACTTTAATTCATCCTGGATGTATTCACTAAGGTAAAATAATGCCATATTTTTCGGAGGATGATTGTTGGTCAGTAAAGAGGGACTTAGATGTTTCACTGCATCAGCCACATAATTCCTTCTCTATCAGCCTTGGCAGCTAAGGATCTTTTGATCATCCACGCCCTCTAACTCCTTTAGTCACGGTATACCTGAGTCTTTACAATGTATTTTTTATGATCATCTTAACAGTTTTTCAAGGATAAATATCATGGAGAATCTGTCCTTAACTACCACTACTCAATCAGGTTTTGTTCTCCTTTTCTTGTGTGTTGTGTCTTCTCAATGTGCTATGCAGCTAAGAAGCTCATGAAAGAGGAGAGGCAACTGAAAAACAGTGGTAGTGCCGTATGTGCATGATGGATGAGATGTCAAGTGGCATTTTCTCTGTGCATTCTGTTCCATTCAGTCCAACACATAGTAATGGAACTCTTTGTGTAGAGCCTGTGATAGACTGGTACAGAAGCCAAGAGTTTATTGCTTCTGTGCAGCAAGGGCTCATGGTGTAACAGACAATGATATATATAAATAAGTGAGGGTGAATGACAGGGGTCTGACATTTCACTTTCTCTACTTCCCTTTCAAAGATATGACTGATGAGCATGCTTGAATGGTCAGTAGTCTGATGGAAAACAATTGACCATTTGTTTTATCTGTGCAAGCACATGATAACTTTGCAGTATGCAACTCAAATGGCAAACTTCTCTAGGCTAAGGCCAAACCAGAGGTCTTGGATGACACATTCACAGGTGTGCTTGCAAAGAAAAGAAGACTGTTGAGTGACCCTGAAATTTAAAATGACCAACTACCTAGGGGAGAGACAGAAAGATGATAGATCAACCACTTCTACCATTGCTGTCACAGAGAACAGAGTGAGAATGGACCTCTCTCACACTCCTAAGGGCATGCAGAAGAGAAGGATAGCTTGTCAAAAGTGGCCTCACCTGACTGTATTTTCATGTGACAATACTGGCTGTGCTCTGCTGTCCTGGACATGACAAGTAAAGGAGAGAGTGATGTGCCTGGCTGTAGTTATCAAGGCACAAGCTCTGAGT
>CAUYQG010008363.1:0-14552 GCA_963574415.1 Tarsius wallacei | reverse complement strand
CAATCACCAAATTGATCAAATTGATACTGGTGATATTGGTGGGCATGGTATCCAGGCCTGACCAATTATGGGATCATATTGCCTGGGTGATAGTGATTGGTCTGAAGAAAAACATACGATCCTAGCAGGGTCAATCAGAGTTCTTCCATGAGATTTGCTATGTGCATATAGAGCTGTGATGATGAATGCCTGGGAATGCTGGCAGCCATTTTCTCCACTCTAGGGAAATCTTGCTGTGTAAAATTAGATTGAGAAATTAAAGCTAACTAAAGAAGTGTAGAAAAATATTCCTGAGGACATCACTTGAGTCCCCGAATTTACTTCTAATCTCCCAGTATGTGTGCAAGTAACTTTTTATTTTTTGCTTAATGTAGATTGAAATGAGTTTCTGTCACCAGCATTCAAAGGAAATCTTTTTACTGCAGAGCCCATGATTGAAAGGTTTTCATTTTTCTCAGGAAACAATTCTGAGTCTAGTTGATTTAAAATCATATAATTCTAGATCCTCCCTCGAAAACAGAAACTGAAAGCTTTCCTTATTTTAAACACCAGATTTCTGGTGTTATTAACTCACTTGGCCCATGATATTAAAGCAATATTTCAGGTAATACTTGAGGTCACCAAAAATATATACCAGATGAAGGAAGTAGAATTTTGAACATATCTTCCTTATTATGAAAATGTTCAGAGCACAATTATTGAGAATAAGGAAGGGATTCTTGTTTTACCATGACCAAGTGTTGCCAAATCCTCACACTCTGTCACATTAACCAAGTGGAACTCATCCCACCTATTACCACGCTACAAATTATTTCTCACATGAGGTGAGTGACTAGAGAAAAAGAAAAAGTGGAAATGTGAGCATCAGTTCTAATCCTAGTTCAGGTATGTGTGCAAGTATTTACTGCACTGGGTGAACTTGGACAAATTATGTAAGCTTTCTGAGTCTCAGTTTCCTCATTGTCAAAGTGGAGACATCAGAAGAAACTTCGTGTGTTTAGATTTTCAGTTTCTTGGATTTGTTTCTTATTCATCTTATATATTTTGATGCCTCACATAAATCCTAGTGTATAATAGACATTAATAAATAGGTTTTAGGAAAAATGGATGAATTAACAAACACATATATACCTCGTGGGTTGTCTTGAAGAATATATGAGACAATATAAACAAAATAAGTGTTACAGCACATCACAGTTGGCCGGGCTCGTTGGCTCAGCCTGTAATCCCAGCACTTTGGGAGGCCAAGGTGAGTGGATTGTCTGAGCCTGCGAGTTCGAGACCTGGGCAACTTGTCAAGACCTCCTCTCTACAATAAATCATAACTTAGCTGGGCATGGTAGCACATGCCTGTAGTTCCAGCTACTTGGAAGGCTGAGGCGGAAGGATTGCCAGAGCCCAACAGGTTGAGGCTGCAGTGGCCAAGAGGTGTGCCACTGCCCTCCAGCCTGTTTGACACAGTGAGACCCCAACTCAAAAAAAAGGAAAAAAAGAAAAAAAAAAACCCATATCACAGTTGTTCATAATATTAGCTGTCTTCTTCCTTCCCTTCATCTTCCTGGTGTTCAGACACAGACCATTTAGTGCATCTGCTGCTTTCTCCACCATTTCTCGCAGTGGGCCTTCTTTATTCAAAACCTTCCAGCATTGTGCTAGAAAAAGTTATTTAATTTTGCATATTCTCATGTGTTTTTTCGTATTTTCTTGTCCTGTCTCTTAATTAGATACCATTTCTTACGGTTTCTAATACAGTGTATGACGTAGTGTATAGGCATTCTAATACAGTGTATGACGTAGTGTATAGGATAATAATGATTCTCTGACTTTAAAAAAAGTACTTGCTTGGTGCAAATAGAAGTCTTCTCTTTCCTGTGTTCCTCTGTGTAAACCAACTTAAGGCACAGGACATTTTATTTTGAACTTTTTTCTTCTGCCTATGTAGGGCTGATTCTGAATGCCTTGTTTCACTTGAGGATATGCCTTTTAAACTAGAATAATAATTGCTAACAATGCCATAAGACTTTAGAGTTTAAAATGACTTTTCATATACATTATTTCACTTAATCTTCAGAACAACTGATAGGTAGCATGACTTTTGAAGTCCAACGGAACCAGTTTGGACTCTTGGCTTCCTATCACTTAATCGCTTTGTGACTCTGACCATCAGTTCCTCACTTGTAAACTCAAAATAACAGAATCATGCTTGTTAGGAAGAGCGTGAGTGCCAGATGATATATGTAAACTGTATACCACAGTCAGAATTTAATTGAGGGGATGGAAACCATTCAATAAATGATAATTATCATTATTCTTTTTAAGGAATCCAATCAAGGCATTGACTACAAAGAAAACAATCAGAAGACTTTGAATAAAAAAGAGTTTTGATTCTAAATGCCAGTCGACTTCTTGCCCTTTCAGCAAAGCAGCCTGCACAAGGCTTCTTCACACTTTCTTTAATTTGATCCTTCTAACAACCCCAAGAGGTTTATGCAGAAAATTACTCTTTAGCTCTATGGGGAAGTGAATTTTAATGGATGACTTTTAATAGCTGTTCAGGCTAATTGAAAAGGCTGGCCAGCGTTACAACCCCAACAAGGAAAGAAGTAGAGCAGAGAAACACAAAAGAATAATGTGTATGTAAACTGAGGTGATCTGTCCTAGTGAATAGGAAGCTGGTGGAGCTAACCCAGGACAGAAGCATTTCACAGAGACTCCCGGAAACCAGAATCGAAACTCACTAGACCTGATACTCAAAGGTGCCTCCCCTCTCCTTTTGTTTGTTATTTTAGTTAATTGTCCCCAAGGCAAAAAGAGGCTCCAGGAAGAAGCAAAGGAATATGTTTCTTATTCCTTCAGCCCTCTTCATGCTCAGGAGGCCTGATTATTATTTTTATTATTTTGTTTAGAAATAGTGTTATAATACAATAGGTAACATTCATCGGGTACCTACTTGTGCCAAATATTGAGAAAAGTATTTTAGCTCTGATTTTTTTTTAAACAGTCTTGCACTGTAGATATTAATATCTCTATCATAGAAAAGAAAGATTGGACGTTTTCTGGTTATGAAGTAGAAAGTGAAGTTCATGGGTAGAAAATAATTCCTCTTTTCTATCTGTGGCAGGAGAGACTCTAGCTCTCTCTCCCTAGCTGTCACTCTGTGTCTCCCTCTCCATCTATCTCTCAGTGGGAGACTTTTATTGATTTACTTATTGGCATGGTGGTGGAATGAGACAAGAATATAATTACTCGGAATTCTGACTCAGATTACAATAGTCATCTTAACTGATGCTTTGTATTACCTAAACAGAATGTCTTCAGGGTCTCCAGGCATACTCAAGGTCTTCTCCTGAACTATGGTAAGACATCTCATACCTTCTGTGATGTTGGAGATTGATTCCCAGGGCAGTATGCTCACATTTCCTTCTGATCTGATGTTCTGGCCTCTCCTCCAGCAAGCCCTCTGCTTGCTTCTGAGCAACTCATATCTTTCTATGCTCTTTCACTTCTCTCTCCTTCACACCCTAAGACGCCACTATGGCAATACACCGTGCTTCAGATTTTATTAAAGGGCAGGATAATGGAGATGAATTATACCTCAGGATAAGAAACAACCAACAATGAAGCGCAGACATCACTGGTCTTAAAATCTTTGCCATTCTCTGCCATAGAAAAACTCTTTCAGGCCATCACTCTTCATCTCTCTCTCAACCACTATGTTGGCTATGTGGCGAGATCCATCATTCCTGTTGTAGAACTTTGTCCCAATGGTACCAGCGGCCAACTTGAAAACCACTGTTACCTTATCATGTGGAGGAGTTGAACCCTTTTTAAATGCAATGTCTTCCATCCCTGCTGGCCTAGGCTTTCTCTTTCATCATCTGGAAGCATCTTTCTAAAAGAAAGATCAATTTTCTTCTGAGGGGTTCCTGTTTCTCTCCCCAGAGAGTTTGAAGGCTATCAATTTCCCTCTTTTCTGAATTACATCTTGTTGTTCCTGTCATACTTACATTATCTCTTTTTTAAAAAAATTTTTATTGTAAAGATGTGGGGTACAATTCAGGGTTAGGTGTACAAACATTGATCATGCAGGTACCCCTGTTAATGAAGTATGCCCCCCTTCTCCTAGCAGTTTCCCTCAACTGCCAATCCTACCCCCCCACCAAAAGTTTCCCATTACTGCCAATCATTTTCTTATAGCATTATAATTGTTCCAGGTTCTCTTATGAGTGAGAACATATGGAACTCTGTTGTTTGTTTCTGTGATAAATCACTGAGTATGATCGACTCCAAATCCATCCAGGTTGCTGCAAAGTCCATATATTTGTCGTTCTTTATGGCTGCATAATATTCCATTATGTTTGTGTATGTTTTTATCCAGTCCAGCTTCGATGGGCAGCATGGTTGGTTCCATGTTTTTGCTATTGTGAATAGAGCTGCAACAAACATACGTATGCATGTATCTTCTTTGTAGAATAATTTGAGTTCCTCCGGGTATATTCCCAATAGTGGAATTGCTGGGTCATATGGAAGGTCAATTTCTAGTTCTTTCAGAAATCTCCAGACTGTTTTCCAGAGAGGTTGTACAAGTTTGCATTCCCACCAGCAGTGTAGAAGTGTTCTTTTTTCTCCACATCCTCGCCAGCGTCTGTTGTTGTTTATTTTATTAATGATGGCCATTCTTACAGGGGTTAGGTGGTATCTCAATGTGGTTTTGATCTGCATTTCTCTGATGATGAGTGAGGCTGAGCACTTTTTCATGTGTCTGTTGGCTGCCCGTATATCTTCTTTTGAGAAGTGTCTATTCATGTCTTTTGCCTCTTATCTTTTAGGCACAAAGACCAGAGATATCATTCCACCATGGAAACTAACACTATACTGAATGACCAGGGAAGAAAATTTCACACTGTGTTTTTCTAGAAGCTAAGGAATATGCTTCTCCTGGTGTATCTTCTTGAATGTTTGTTAATATTCTGGCAGCATTAAGGCACTCATGCTGGTGACTGTGAGAGAAAAGACATGTTTGGAAAGTTAAGGTGAACTCACCTTCCATCTTAAAATCTCCATCAACCAAATAGGCTCAGCCATCATTCCTGAACAGGCTTTTGTTGAACAAATATTCACTGAGTGTATGTTTTGTAAAAACTGAAAATGTCACAGACACCATTAAGCACCATTAACTTAATGGTCAGTAAAAAATTAAAAGCTCTTGTGATGGATGAAAGTTTAGAGTTGTGGTCTATGGTCTACAGGAAAATGAACACAGGAAGCTACTCACTCTGACTAAAGAATTCAGTAAGTTCAACTTTGTATTGTCAAATTTTTTCTTCTTTTTTATCCCATTGTTTTGCCCCAGATGGTTAAGCCATTGCTGTGGTTTGAAGAATGAATTGACTAGACTTTGAATTCATATGTATTGCAACTCTAGCTTCATAGTTTTTGGAGAGAAGAGAAGGAATGATGCTCTCTAGAGTTGGGTAGCATGGTGGCCTCAGGATTCTACTCCAGGGACATTTGCTTATATCATCTATTTTACATAGAAGGTTGAAGTTAATAAAAAATATTATTGTGGAGTAGGTTGTGTTGGCCTAATAGAAAGATCCCAATATCAATCCTCCAGAGACCTGGATTTTATAACTCCTGAGTTATTCACTGACTGGGTAATGACAGTAAGCCTCAATTTTCTTATTAGTAAAATAACATTGAATGATTGGGTGATTTTTTTAGGTGTACTTCGCATAGAAGATTGTGGATCATTACAGCTTTCAGAAATATTATATTCAACTACTTATGAGGTCTACACAAAGAATGAGCTAGTATCATTTACCTGTTGATTCATTCATTTAATCATTCCTTCATTCCTAGCATACTGCAGTTAGGATCATTAATTTTACGGTCAAATAGACTTCGATTCAGGTGTTGGCTTCTTCATATACTAGACAAATGATCTTAGACAGTTGAACAGTCAACTGTTTGACCTATTTGTGGCTCTGTTTTCTCATTTCTAAATGAAAATAATATTACCTTCATCATAGGGCTATCAGAAGGTTCATTAGTCAGATTTTTCCAGAGAACCAATAGTATGTATGCATGTGTATCTATATCTATATCTATGTCTATGTCTATATCAATATCTAGAGAGAGAGAGAGACAGAGACAGAGAGAGACAAAGAGAGAGACATTTATTTATATTGGGAATTGGCTCACATGATCATGGAGGCTGGTAAAGTCTTAACTCTGAAGGGTAGTATAGCAGGCTGGAAACTCAAGGAAGAACTGATGTTGCAGCCTGATTCTGCAGGAAGTCTGCTGGCAGAATTCCCTCTTCCTAGAAATAGATCAGCCTTTTTCCTAAGGTCTTAAACTATGGGTGAGGCCCACCCATGTTATAGAGGGTAATTTGCTTTACTCAAAGTCTACTGACTTAAATGTTAATCTCATCTAAAAAATACCTTCACAGCAGCACTCGGATGTGTTTGACCAAATATCTGGGTACCATGGCTCAGCCACGTTGACACATAAAATTAACTATCACAAAAGCAGTACTGATAATGGGGGTGGCAAGTTTACCATAGTGTCTAACATAGGAAATAAACAATAACAACTTGTTATTATTACTGTTGTTGTTGCTGCTATTATTCTTTATGAATATCTACTTTATTTTTGTTGGGCATTAGGTTAGGTTTGGAAGACACAACTCATAAAATACAATATGTCTTGAAAGAACATATATAGTCTAAGTATGGATCCTGATAAGCTACCTGACCATTATTATACAATGCTCTGAATACTGTGAGAGGGAGAAGTTACTATAAGAAATATGGACACATGAGAATACACAAAGGGGTCCCCAAATCAGAATGGGTGGAGAGGTAGGGGAATTTTAGCTAAGATCTAATGAGTGAGTAGACCCTAATCAGGTAAGTAGAGATGGGAAGAGGAAGAAGCAACTGTATGTTGAAGAAACAAGCACAAGGAACTAAAAGTGAGAAAGAATGTGGCCTGCTCAAAGAACTGTAAGTAGTTCATTATTTGTTGAAGTATAGGATGAAAGAGCAAGTGAAGACAAAAAGATGGAGAGATTGACAGTGTTAATCCCTTAAGGGCCTTCCCAAGCCAAGAAATGTGAACTTTCTCCTGAAGGCATTGATGATCTAAAGCATGGTAGTGAGGTTGGAAATGGAGAGAAGAGACACATTCGGGAGATGTCAATAGGAGAAATGGGTAAGGCCTGATGATGGATTACCTATTAGACATGGAGAGAGGGAAGAAAGCTGAAACCGAGTGTGCTGGGATATGCTTAGAACCTGTTATAACTTTTTTTGAACACAATAAAGGATATTTTGAAAAACTATTGAAAGACCTTGCAATAGTTATTTATACTTTCTAGTCTTCATTTTCCTCATCTGTAAAACACAGATGTTGGACTCAATGTTCTTTGAGAGGCCTTGTTTTACTTTAAAATTCTACAATCCAGTGACTGCTTTTTAAATTTTGTACATAAATGCCTTTTTAGGAAATGTTTTTGGTACTACAAAGTTGATAAACTAAAAAGCAACAAATATCATCATATTGGTATTTAACCATGATTTTTGCAATTATTACAGGATGTCAGAATGAGAACGATCAGGACATTAGATAACACACACTAGTATCTTTTCTAATGTCCTGTTTGAACTATAAGAAAAACATGGGTGGTTGACACTGCAGATCTAAAAAGATTAGACGAATTGTTCGAAGGAGAATCAAAGCTGATAAGCAAATTGCTGTAAATAGTAAAACAGATTAAAAGCTTATTTGTGAAAAAAATGCAAAGATGAGAGAAACAAGCAAGCTCATTGTATTCTTCTATTGTGTTTGCAGAAAATTATTGATTGCTCTGGTTTCAAGCACTTGATTTATCTTTTATGACACTTGAAAGCCTGTGTTTGCTCAATAGCTTAAAGTCTATTTAGTGAGTCATTAAAAGCCGTACAGCATCAGAGGGTGAAGATGAAATCAAATGAGGATTTGAACTGAAAACCAGTCCAGATTGTCATGACGCTCCTTCTCAAACTGAGCTTGAACCATTATTTAGGAATCTTTTTGAACAAGAACTGAGTAGAGAACAATTTTTCAGAGATAATCAAATACAAGCTAGTTGAAACCTAGTTGATGAGTTACTAGAGTTCTTTTGAACTTCAGGCGCTAAGCCCAAGGCTGTGTGATTTAACTCTCTGATCTTCTGAAAGTTCCAGCTCTAGGAGCAACTTTCTTGCATCTTCAAGAACATATTTGGAGTTAGTTATTATTTAGTTGGGTCCATGGTAAACCATTAAAAGACATTTTCTCAAAAATTCAGAATGCATGTAAATTTATATGAAATTCAAGGAGGGGAGGAGTCTATAACTTGCAAGACGGCATCTTAGAAATAATAAGTAAATTTAGTCCTAAATTTTTTCTCATTTTATTACATCTAATTGTGTCAATATTCATCACTGACCATATTAGTAACTAATTTTCTTGGGGAGAGGAGGGTGGCCTGTGTTCAAGATTTACTTTGACAGTATGATATGTAATCACCAAGTTCTATTGTAAGAGCTATAAGAGTCATCTAAGGACTAGATGAATTTGATAAATTTTCTTATCCCAAGTTAATCTGAAATAATATTATCTTTTTTTTTTAATCGGAGTCTCACTGTCACCGGGGCTGGAGTGTAGTGGCATGCTCACGGCCACCGCAGCCTTGACCTGCTGTGCTCAGGAGATCCTTCCTCCTTAGCCTTCCAAGTAGCTGGAACTACAGGCGCGCACCACCACTCCTAGCTAATTTTTTAGATTTATTGTAGAGATGATATCTCGCCATGTTGCCTAGGCTGGTCTTGAACCCGTGACCTCAGGCAATCCTCTTGCCTCAGCCTCCCAAAGTGCTGGGATTATAGACATGAGCCACCACACCAGGCCTAGTCTTTTGTTCTTTCACTAAGCAACCCCAAAGAGTGGGAACAAGGAACAACCCTCAGCTGCTCCCTCTCCCCACAAAAAGGAAGAGAAAGAGAGAGATGCAAGTCGAGGGTCAAAAACTGAGCTGAACTGGAACCATGTGGGAGCAAGGACACAACCTGAAAGGATCCCAGTTGTCTGTTGTGACAGCCCCATGGGCGATATCCCAGCATCTCTATCCCTATGGGCTCAGACAGGCCAGGCTGGATTTTGCATGAATCACAAAACTTTTTTCCTGGCCTAGAAGCAGTCCTAAGTTGCTTGTAGGCCCAACTCTGATGCCCATTGTGCATTCAAAAGGTGGAGACATCTCCTTTCAAGCAGGGACCTTCCATCCTTATGAATTTGAACATGAAGCAACCCCAAAGAGGTCCAAGAGTGTGTTTGTCTCACTTCTATTTTATTTATAATCCCTTTTCTCCTCCCAGCAGAACTCTACTCCCTAATACAGTGACTTAAGTTTAACTTTGGCCAGGCGTGGTGGTTCAAGCCTATACTCCCAGTAGTTAGGAAGGCCAAGGTGAGAGGATTGCCTGAGTCCAGGGGTATGAGACCAGCCTGGGCAACTTGATGAGACCTCATCCCTACAAAAAATTAAAAAATTACCTGAGTGTGGTGGCATGTGCCTGTGGTTCCAGCTACTTAGAAGGCTGGAGTGAAAGGATCAACGGAGCCCAGCAGGTCGAGGCTGTGGTGGCCATGAGCGTGCCACTGCACTCTAGCCTGGGCGACAGAGTGAGACTCCAACTCAAAAAAAAAAAAAAAAAAAGCTTAACCTTGGTGTCCATTTTGTCCTTTACCTATATCTGAGGTCTCCTCTTAAGGGAGGATATGACAGGGCAAGAGGAGATATAAAGCTTTTAGTGCCCCCTAGGGGTTTGCATGTGAGGTTAATATTCCCATCCACTTTGATCTTTCCTGGATTAACCCAGCTACACTGTAGACCTACCAGAGTTGACATGGTTGTGATCACTTCACAAAGTACTACCAGCAGAATGTCAGAAGAAAACAGCTTTTCTAATCTGTGCTACCAGTCCTCTTACTTATCTTGGACAAGTGACTTTGACAACTTGGACCCTCAAGTCCATATGTGAATGATGCTTTAATGTATCTGCAGAAGCCTTTGAATGTGACAGAACTTCACTTCAAGCCACATTATGCACTAGACAAAGGAGGTTCCCCTAGTTTCTTTCCCATATACTAAGTATTACCAAAAGAAAACCTACCTGATCAGATTGTACAGAAAACCCCAGATAATAGCAATATATTGATTTCATAAATGTGATGTTACAATAATAAGATAGTTCTGGAACACACATACACTACCTTGTTATCAATTCAATTTGTTTTTATCCCAGAGAAAAATTAGAAATTAAAGTCCTAAGAAAGCCAGAGGGGTCCAATTTAGAAACCAAATTCTCTTCTTTGGCACTGTAGTCAGGAATGCTTCCATTAAAACCAAGTAACTCTTTCAGAATCTCCAGATTTAGAGATTTCCAATGTAAAGTCTCTCATGCATATGACTTTCCCTAAAGTTCATGGTATCAACTGAACACATAATATTACAGCAACCTCTACTCATGTCCATACCTAGACAGCACAATAAGATTGGCCTCAGTCCAAGTGTCAATTTCCTTAGACCAAAGTGTTTCAAAACATGTTGTATAGAAATTAAGAAATTGCTTAGCAAGGATGCTACAGTGAGTACAAGCAGAGTGGTGTTCCCACAAAACTAAAGCAGCCTCATTTTTAAAAAGCGTTTTTATATTGGGGCTTCTCCGAAAATTTCTTTTGAAAAATAGGTTCCACTCCCTCTGCAAAATTTGGAAAACTATTGCCTTATAAAACAGTGTTTTCCAAGTTGAAGTAGTATTCCCAGACTCCAATAAATGCCTCATAATCTAGAATCACATTACTGTTACAGCTATTTATCTTAGAGGGCAGAGAGGCTGAGAAGGACTATGCAGAGAAAACTGAAGAGTACAAGCGATGAAAGTTTCATGGTTTTTATTCACCAAGTGCAATCAATTAATCTATGCCAGTTGGCCAGTGACTATCCTATCACCTGTGAACCTTTTTTTTTTTTTTTTTTGAGTTAAAGTCTCACTCTGTCGGCCAGGCTGGAATGCAATGGCACACCCACGGCCACCGCATCCTCAACCTGCTGTACTCAAGCAATCCTTCTGCCTCAGCCTTCCAAGTAGCTGGAACTACAGGCACTCACCACCATGCCTGGCTATTTTAAAAAATTTATTGTAGAGATGAGGTCTTGCCAAGTTGCCCAGGGTGGTCTTGAACCCCTGGGCTCAGGCAATCCTCTTGCCTCAGACTCCCAAAGTGCTAGTATTACAGGCTTGAGCCACCATGCCCAGCCTACTTGTGAGCTTAAAAGGCAAGTGGCCACCAAGGAATTTGACTCCTAAATATTTGTCTGAGGGAAGAGAAAAATTAAGTCCACAAAAAGCCTTGTTTGGGAATGTTGATGACAAATTTATTCATAACAGCCCAAAATTGGAATGAGCTCAGATGTTCATCAACAGGACAAACTAATATATCCATATGCTGGAACAACTTAGCAATAAAAATGAATAAAATTACTGATACATGCATCAATATGCATAAATGTCAAACAAGTGAAGTAATGGTTGCAAAAGACTTTCCCTGAAATACATAATCAAAAAATAGCTGAAAGGAACATCCATGTGCAAATAAATAAATTTTAGTTCATTTCTCACACCATATACAAAAAATAACTCAAAATGAATCATACCCATTTAGGTGTTGAATCTGGTTTGGGAGCTTGAGTTAGGCAAGTAGTTCTGGATTTGATTCCTAAAGCACAAGTCACAAAAGAAAAACAACTGATAAACTGAACTTCATTGAAATGTAAAACTTTTGCTCTGTGAAAGACGTTACTCAAAGCATGAAAAGACAAGCCACGGCTTTGGTCCCCTCTCCCACCCTGGGGAGGTGAATCTTCTTTCTCCCTTCTCTCTCTCTCTAATTTACTTTTAAATAAACCTTTCTTTCTTAAAGAAAAAAAAAAAAGAAAAGAAAAGACAAGCCACAGACTGAGAGAAAATATTTATAAATAACTTATCTGACAATAATTTATTTAGAATATATAAATATTTGAATATATTTGATATTTAGAGTATATAAAGAACTACCAAAATTCAGTAATAAAAACATAAATGACCCTAAAAAAAAAAGAGCATAGATTTGAACACATGTTAGTCTCATGTTGGAAACAAACTCAAATTTTATTAAAACACTGAATAGGCCAATTATGTTCAGGCCCAAGAAAACAGATCTAGGGACATATGTGGACTGGGAGCACCACTTTGTGTCCTCTGATGAGGACAGACTAAATGCTAGCTCAAACCACCTCTTTACCTCTGCCTTTTATAGCATCACCTTGATCCTGCTGGGACCTCCCCGTTCTGAGGAAGCCCCAGGACCGACTTACTTCATATGAAAAAGAGGGAAAAAAGAGAAGTAAAAGTCATTCCAGGGTCCCGAGAAAAAAAGAGAAAGAATACTCCAGGTCAGGTATTATTTTTTATTTTTATTTCTCCCACACTAGAGCATCACGGGAGTATATAGAGTGTAGTTACTTGGTGTAGGAAAAATGCATATCCTCAGGTTCTCTTCTAATTTACTTAATTAGAATCCCTGATGGTTGGTCCTACTGTGGACCTGCACTTTTTTTTTTTTTGAGTCAGTCTTACTCTGATGCCCAGGCTGGAGTGCAGTGGCAAGCTCACGGCCACCACAGCCTTGACCTGCTGGGCTCAGGTGATCCTTCCGCCTCAGCCTTCCAAGTAGCTGGAACTACAGGCACATGCTACCACATCCGGCTAATTTTTTAAAATTTTATTTATGGTAGAGAGGAGGTCTTGCCAAGTTGCCCGGGCTGGCCTCAAACCTGCAGGCTCAGCCACTCACTTCAGCCTCCCAAAGTGCTGGGATTACAGTCTGAGCCACCAAGCAGGCTGAACCTACATTTTAACAATGCAGATCCTTATCTACGTTGAAGTTTAACACCCACTGACGGGTGTTCCAGCCTTTACTATGAAGGACTCAGTTGCCACTGGGAGTCCATTTTGACCTACATCTAAATGTGAGGTTTCTTTTGTGGGAAAAGTAATAGGGAAGAAGGGAAGGCTTTGAGTGTCCCCTGAGGTTAGCTTGGAAAGTGAACAGCTTAAGTGATTTTTCAGAATCTAGGAAGAAAATAATTAATAGGTAGTGTTTTTGAGCCCTTACTAGCATTAGGAATTGTGATTGACAATTCACATAAATTATCTCATTTAAGGGGCCGGGTAGGCACTATTGTTACCCGAATTTTATAGAGGGGGAAATTCACATGTAAATCCAATGGCTTGGTTGACCATCCTTCTCAACATACCTTCTTTACTTGGCTTCCAGGACACTACATTCTTTTTTTTTTTTAATGAGTTGGAGTCTCACTCCGTCGCCCAGACTGGAGTGCAGTGGCCGCTCCCGGCCACCGCAGCCTCGACCCGCTGGGCTCCGGCGATCCTTCCGCCTCAGCCTTCTGAGTAGCTGGAACTACAGGCGCGCGCTATCACGCCCGGCTAAGTTTTGATTTATTGTAGAGATGAGGTCTCGCCAAGTTGCCCAGGCGGGTCACGATACATTCTTTTTTCAGCCTCACGTCTCACTGGTTATTTCCTTTCGGTCTTCATTTCAGTCCCTCCTCTTCTCCCAGATCTGTTTATTTTGGAGTATCCCAGGAATCAGTCCTCGGTTTTCTTTTGTTCCTGTACTCATTTTCTTTTGAGTTGGAGTCTCACTCTGTCACACAGGTTGGAGGGCAGTGACACACTCACAGTCACTGCAGCCTTGACCCACTGGGCTCAGGCGATCCTTCCACCTCAGCCTTCCAAGTAGCTGGAACCACAGGCGTGTGCCACCACGCCCGGCTAATTTTTTGATTTATTGTAGAGACGAGGTCTCATCAAGTTGCTCATACTGGTCTCAAACTCCTTGTTTCTGCTTCCCAAAGTGCTGGGATTACAGGTGTGAGCTACCACAACCAGCTACTCACTTTCTTTATAAACACCTTTATCAATATGCCAACGAATTCCAGGTTTGTATCTTGTAACCAACATTTCTCCTGAATTCCAGACTCATGTAGGCAGCTGCCTCCTTAATATGTCCAATTGGATGCCTCAGAGACCCCCTCAAACTTAACAACTATAAAAATGAAGCTCTCATCTTCTCCCACAAATCTACCCTATCAGAGATTTTTTTCATTTTAGTTGTTGGAAACTTCATCTTTCCAACTGCTCAAACCCAAATCCTTCATATCATTGTGACATTTTCACTCATGCTACTTTCCTCCACCCCTGCAGCTAACACCCTGGGTTGAGTCATCAGCATCCTCTCACCTGGAGTATTGTTACTGCCTTCTTGTGGTCTTCTTGCTGTCAAACTTGCCTTCCAAAAGACTATTTCCAATACAGAAACCAGAATGATCTTTTTATTTTTATTTTATTTTTTATTTTTTGAGTTGGAGTCTCACTCTGTTGCCCAGACTGGAGTGC
>CAUYQG010008362.1:0-20525 GCA_963574415.1 Tarsius wallacei | reverse complement strand
ACTTCAAACTTTGCTATAAAGCTACAATAATCAAAACAGCTTGGTGTTGATACAGGAACAGGCATATAGACCAATGGAATAGAATTGAGATTCCAGAAGCAAAACCTCAATTTCTCAACTAACTCATCTTCGACAAAGCCTCCACCACCTATCAATGGGGAGAGGAGAACGTATTCAGTAAATGGTGCTGGGAAAACTGGCTGACCACATGCAGAAAATTGAAACAGGACCCCTATCTATCCCCATACACGAAAATTAACTCCAAATGGATCAGAGACCTAAATGTAAAACTTCAAACTGTAAGAACCTTAGAAAATGCAGGACACACCCTTATGGAAATTGGAACTGGCATCCAATTCCTAAACAAAACCTGAAACCCACAGGCCATAAGAGATAAGATAGACAAGTGGGACCTCATTGAACTGACAAGCTTCTGCAAAGTCAAAGAAACCATCAAGAGAGCAGGGAGACAGCCTACAGACTGGGAAAAAGTATTTGCCAACTCCAGGTCTGACAAAGGCTTAACATCTTGGATCTACAAGGAACTCAAACGTGCTGAAAAGAGAATCATGATTTTATTGAGAGGACAAAAAAGCTCCCACAGTGGCAGGGGACCTGAAAGTTTTGCCCAGTTGGGTAAATAATGACATCTTACCTGCAGAAAGGAGGGACTTAATGAGCAATGGCTTGGTTCAGGAAAATCAGTCAAGACATTTGGCTGCCTCTAGTGAGTTAGAAGGTAAATGCATTATTTCTCAAGTGAAAGATGAGCTGCTGCAGAATGACATGAAATCCAGTGGTCAGCCTGAAAACCTGATTCCCACTTGGTCCTCTGACATTGTCAATTGGGAAAAGAATGAACCAGTGAAGCCACAGCAGCCCTTAATCAAACAGCAAAAGCCAAGAGACCAGGATCGACTTGCTGGTGAATGTCTTATAGAACAACAGGACAGAATCCATCAAAGTTTACAGCCACACATCTCTGTGTCTGAACCTTCCCTGTCTGGACAGCAATGACAGAAGAAAGAACAGACTGAGCACAGTGGGGGAAAGAGACAGTTTCAGAGTCATCTCCTTGACTTTTATCTTCTCATTGTACTGTTGGAAAAGTGGATATCATATCAACACAAAAAGATGCTGAAAACTAAAATAGAGTGGTCACTGGGTCTGTGAGTGGTCCAAGCAGCAGCGAGATGTCATCATTAAAGGATCAGTCATTATCAGCCAGAGAGAGGAGGCTACTGAAGCAGTGACAGGATGAGATGTTCCCCTCAGGGCCAGGGAAGCCACAAGAGGAAGGCCAGCCTGTTCTTCCCTGATGATTCTCCTCTGACTGCAGCATCGTTCAGGAAAGGAAATGGATTCATTGTCTGTCTGAGGAGAAGTTAAGATCTCCTACAAGTTCAACTGATAAGTCAGATGGAACTTCCAGGGAAGAGAAAGATCATACAAATAAAATGAATGTTTTGATACAATTGATGACTTTCAGATCCTGAAACTGAATTCTGAAGACAGCTGTGAAGATCTCCCAGTACCAAACCCAGTGTCAGAATTCAAACTTCATTGAAAGTATCAGAACACACTGATACATCGTGGCAAAGTTGTGGGAGAGACTGAGGAACTCTGTTTTTAAAGAGCTACCTTCAGCTAGGTTCTGAAAAGTCAGGAGAACAGTTGAAGTCTTGAGAGCTTAAATAATTTGGGGCCTGGGGGCTCAGCTTTTAGAGTAGGTGTATGGTCTTTTGGAAGAGTAGAATGACTTGGAGAAAGAGCGATGTTTGTGGGAACACATGTGTGAAAAGTATTCAACTTAGTGTGAAAGCTCACCAGTCAGTTGAAATTTCTTGAAGAAAATGTGAATTTTTGAGAATTTGTTCAATTTCGCTGCTGGAACTAAGTACTTATTTTCAAAGGTTTTTGGTTTAAAAAACAAAAACAACTGTCTGGAGGCGATTCACCATCCTTTTATATCTCATTGGGGTTTTTTTACTGGACAGAATAGAGTAATATGAAGCAAGCTCACTAAAGAAGGGCCTTGGCCTTCATATTCCGTTTATGAGGACATGTCTGTTGTTTGATTACCTTTTACTGAGCCTTAATCCACCAACTTTATATTTATAATCTTATTTTTTTAAGTTACTAATTTGCTTGAAAACAGGGCTGTGAAATATGGGATTGAAAGATTTATATTATAGTGAAAAAAAGCAATAGAAGAAACAAATGACATAATATGTTCAGTAATAATACCTGTCGTTGTGGAGTACAGTTAAGGGTTAGGTATACAAATATGCTTCGTTCAGGCACCCTTGTTGATAAAGGGTGTTTCCCCGCCATGCTTTCAAATGTGGCGTTTATGTCCTGGGGCTGGGACTAAGGCAGGAGAGTGGCAGACAAATTAAGTTTACGTAAAAGAAAATTAAAATTAAACCATGAAAACAAACTTTTTAAAAGCTATTTTTGTTTCTTAAGGAATTTGGAGAGCTAATTCAAGCACTTCATTTGGTGAATGAATGAATAATACATCCCTTACTCAGTGAATAGTTTTGGTAGAAGGAAGGTATCTTCTGGTTTCTGTTGTTGAATAGTTTGGATCTGAGAGGAAATTTATATAGCACTGGAAGAGGAGATGGTACCAATTCTAGCTGGTTAAAGTGAAATGAACTGATAGTAAATATTTTTAAAAGTCTGCACATTACTGAGATTGTCTGGAGAGAGCAAAACAAGCAGAAACTGTCAAAATGTCACACTATTCACATTCTTGTAATTGCAAGATTGACATGAACCAAGAGCACAAGTTGAGTTTTACCAAATAGATTTGAGGTTAAGATTAAAACTGGATTACATACACATCTTCCTGATTGTCCTGAAAATGGGACCTCTACCTTTTAATTATGATATTATAATACGAGAAAATGACATAGTATAATATGTCTAACATGCAGTAAATGATAAATAGGATTTTACTGCTATCGTCATCATCATCATCAGTGGCAGCTAATTCCAAGTGGTTTACTACTATCATGATTCAGATTCACAAATGGATCAGATACATATGATAATTAGTATCCGTCAATCATGTGTTAAAAGAGTTCATATTTTCATTTGTAAGACTTGTAGAGTATCGAAATGTATTTGCTTACCTTTCTATTTTATTAATATTTGGATGTGTATTGAAACAAAATTACTTTTATAAAATATCTTGAAAATAAGTGTTGAGACTGGGCATGGTGACTGACACCTGTAATCCCTGCACTTTGGGGAGCTGAGGTGGGAGGATCACCTGAGGCCTGGAGTTCAAGCCCAGACTGGGCAACACAGGGAGACCTCATTTCTACCAAGAATATATGTAAAAAGTAAAGAAAAGAAAAGATAAGAAATGTTGATACTAACCATGTCTATGATTTCCAGGTTGATCTCTGTGTGGAATATCTCACAAATCTCCTTCTTTGTGTCTGAGCCCTCATTCCTAGTGTCTGTTGACCACCACCTGTTCATGGATGTCTTTGGCCCGAATGGAGCTTGTCATCTCTTGGTTGCTCCAAACCTTCTCTTCTTCTTCTGTCTGCCTACTTACTCAGGTGAAATAACTCCAGATCCTCTTTAATGCCTTTCATGTCCTTCATATTCAGTCTGTCGCTAAATCCTGTCCTGTCACTGTTTGTGCAGCATTGTCATGTTATAAGCAAGGGAACGGGCAAGATAAGGTTAAAAAACTTGCCAAGGTTGTAGACCCAATGATTGACAAAGATGGGATTTGAACCTAGCCATATTAGATTTAATATCCTCCCCAAACATTTTCCTTTTTGCTAACTCGATGATGATATTTTTGGGAGATTTTTATATGTGGGTCAGCATTTAAAAGATGGAAAATGCATATTAATAAAATTAGAAGATGGGATTAAAATGAAGATATGGCAAGTTCCAAGGTGCAATTTATAGAAACTGTGTAATCTGCAGATATTTTCTTAATGATTCACTTTGTTGAATCTCTTTGGGCAAATAGAACCTTTTGCTGTGTAGTTATGGAAAGCTTGTTAATTTGAACATTTGTTTAAAATGGGTAATGCAAATCTTTTGTTTCTAAAAAAATTCATAATGATAAGATAGTGTGATTTTCATTTTCTTACACAGAAAATGGACTTAGTCTGATTGAGAGAGTACATTTGATGTGAATTCAGTTTTTAATATGTGGATAATACTCATTTTTGTAGCAGGTTATCAGCGCTACCTTCTGTAATCATTCTTTAAGAATGGAATTGTTTCCCTTGCATATAGTTGTCTTAGGAGAATTATTAAGTATATACTTTTCTCCTCTTATGGATTAAAATGAATGAATACAATCAGTAGATAATTATAGAATACCTACTGTGTGAATGACTAATCTTTATGTTGCCTTTTCAGTTCTTTTTTAAGATGAATAAAGGAATATGTTTTTTATTTTTTCATGTAACTGAGAAGACCTGTCTTAAAAGAATGTTTGTATATAAACTTAGAACGAAACTTATCTAGGACTACTACTTTTCAGTTTTTAGAATCTCCACAATTTATTAATTATTCCATTCATGTTGACATGACACTCTCAACATTTGATTAAGCAAGAAAATTGCATTTCAAAAACTCACAGTTTTACTTTTTGTCAGGAAATAAAATTGAACTATGAATAGAGAAATTAATCTTCTCTGAGCTAATGATATGCATCCTAAAATGGAGATAAGGAGCTTTTATTGAACTTGGCTAGCTTTGGATTGCTTTCAGCTATAACATGTTGCCATTCTTCAATATGATAACTTATTCTTTTCATTTTATATAATCACGTTCTAAAACCTGATGAATTAGTTACACCATTAAGGCATTGTATTTTATATAAAAAGGGAACTGCTAATCATTGAATACTGATTGACATATACTATTAATCCTATAGTCAATTAAATACATCGCAAGCCTCCTTGATTGTTGTGGCTTTGTCATATCACATTATGTGGTTAGGATCTTGCGAAAAGACCTTATATCCTTTGTGTTGAGATGATGGCCATTTTTGTCTTACAATGAGAGACCAGGATAACATTGATTTTTGTGAAGTATATCTTCATTTTACCAGCATCTCAGCTGCCCATTGTTTTGAATCTGGAGTCAGTAATGCAAAAATGCTACTAGGGTAATGGCATATGCGGTCGATCAGAGGTTGAAGTGGTGTCTGCTTTCTAGGAGCCACAGTGGTGTCTTCACCAGATGGACAGGTCCTATGGTGTGATTTGATTGAGTGCCTGTCTGCTGTTGGCCTCTTTGGTTCTTTCCCATATTCTAGGACAGATTTTCCTGCCTTTTTGATGATGATATGAGCTTTCCTATATCTTTTTGTAATTTAGTTCATGCTCATCTCAGCTAGAGTTAATTTCTGTTGCTTGCTGCTAAGAACCCTAACTTATTCAGCTAGTGAGTGCTTCTTATAGGCCCTAAGAAGGACTAAGTGCTCAATAGATATTATTGTTATTCTGAAAATTTTCATTTGCTCATATTTACTTGCAAATGCTCCCTAAAGGAGTACCTGGATTGAAATTAATGGTTTTCGCTAAGTATATTTGTGAAGAGGATCCCATTCAACAAATTATAGCCTTTAATACCATTTTCTATTATATGTATTTTTGCAAAGAGGTACCCCTTTTATAAGATGTTCCTTTCTCTTCTTTCAGAAGTCTGAAAATATATATTGGCTTCTCTGGTCATCTCCTTAGAGTTTCTCTGTGCTAGGATATCTTTTCCCTAATTGTCTCCTGGTCGTTCACTGAACAGAAGCAGTAGGAGACCTGCAGGGTGAAGGGTGAGATCAAGGCAGGTTGTGGACAAGCAGGTTTTATGGGGTGTAGATTGTGCCTTCCTTTCAGTTTCCTTAGAACAAATGAAAACAGTGCTTTGAAAGTCAGTGCTTCAACTTCAGTTTTGGCAAAGATTAATTCTTCTGCTTACACTTTAACTGGTAAAAATAATAGTAGTGGCATTTAACCTTTGGATCCTTACCATGTGCCAGGCATTCTGCCAAGCATTTTACAAGTATCATCTCATGTAATCTTGATTTAAACTAAAGGGAAAGACTTTTCGTTAAGGATTGGTTTAAAATATCACCAGATCTCTGCATGCCCATGATTGTGTATCCACGGTAACTAATATAATTTCACTTTTTGTTTTTTCAGTGTATCATTAGTGGAGTTATTTTATTTTTTGAGTTAAGGTCTCACTCTGTCACCAGACTGGAGTGCAGTGGCATGGTCATGGCTTACTGTAGCCTTGACTTTCTGGGCTCAGGAGATCCTTTAGTCTCAGTCTCTTGAATAGCTGCTACCACAAGTTTATGCCACTATGTCTGGCTATTTTTTGATTTTTTATAGAGATGAGGTCTTGTTTTGTTGCCTAGGCTGGTCTGGAACTCCTGGGCAAAAGCAATTCTCCCGCCTTGGCTTCTCAAAGTGCTACGCGTGAGCCACCATGCCCAGCTAGAGTTATGTATTAACTTATTTTTTTAAAAGCTGCCTCATTGTAATGATCAAGGAAGTTATGTTGGCATGTGGTCTCATTTTCTGGGACTTTCCTATGAATTATTTTTTCCCTGGGGTCTTTGGCTCACCCTGGTGTATGGTTTTGTAGGTCTGAATGTCCAGAGGATACCTTATGGAGTAAATGCAAAAAAATTTTGCATAGGGCAAAGGACTTAGGAGCTAGCTCCTTATGATTCTTCTGTCTGAATATTTTGGCCCTTTTAAATAAACCTTAAACATAAACAGACACCTCTTGTAATTATCAAGAGAATATGCTTATTATTTTGATTTTGCAAAATACAGAAATGTATAAAAAAAGAAAAAACTTCTCTAATCCCATTACTCACAGGGAACCTGAATTAAAACTAACATTTTCCTTCATTTTTTTCTTACACATTTCATTCATTTGTTCATTTAGCAGTATTAATTTCTGTGTACATGTTAATATTTGCATAATGTAATTGAGAGAGAATAAGTTTATTTTTAAATTTGGGAAAGTACAATACATACAGTTTTGTTTAAAATATTTGTTTAAAAATTCTTTATAACATGAGCATTACCCAAATGCTAAATGTTTTTCAAAATATTGTTTTAAGGTTTTATGATTATCTCTAGATTGATCACCTTATTTACGATTATAATTTTCTTTGGATTGTTTTTCTCGGTATTGGCATATGAGATAATGCTAGTTTTTGTAGCACATAGATTTTTCCATTCTTAGTAGCCTTATACAGTGAGGAGTTATTTCTTATTCACAGAAATATCTAACATGACATTATCAGTCTGCTTTAGGGACCCTGGTTTTTTATTGTTTTACTTTGCTATTTTGTTATCTTCAACACATGGCTCCCAAAGATAACCTGGAAAGTATGCTCTTTCCGGCCTCTCGGGGGGTGGGATGGGGGGGTGGGAGTGTGGGGGATTGCATGTGGAGATAGATCTGCATGGACCACCTCACCTCGCCTTACATTCTATAGGCTGAAGCTCATCACATGATCTCAGTTAACTGCAAGGGAAGCTGGGAAGGTTAGTTTCAATCCATGGTTTTAGTATTTATGTAGCAGTCTCTTCCTAAAATAGAATTTAGAATATTGAGAAAATTTGTCTCTTTGCTTAAAGGGTTAGAAGGATCATGGACTGTGCAATCAGAACAGCTCTCATCCCAGCTCTACTTTGACTGATTATCTTAAAGCACAATTTACTTGACTATAAAATTGGGGAAATAATACTTCAAGGAATGATTTGGATAAAAAAGGATAAACATAGCACATGCCTCATACAAATGAGGCCGTCACCAATCCTTTCCTTTCTTCTTTTTTTGGATTGAATTGAGCCAGTGTTTTGAGCCATCATTAAAAAAAAGTATAATAACAGCTATTAAAAATATCAACAGCAGATAAAAAAGTAAAAGTTTTCAGTGCTTTTTCTATAACATCTGAGTGTGAAGCTATACTTATTGTGCAGCTTGCCATATGGCTTGATAATGAATATATAATTATTTGTATACTATAGTTGATATTTTTCTAGAGAGATGGAGATATAAGAGGTCAAAAGTTGCATAATTTGAAAGAAAATGAGAATCATACTTTCTTTACATTGTAACAGAATAAATATTACATACAAATTTATTCTTTTAAGATGCTATGCTATTCCTCAAGGTGGCTGTTACAGACATTGGCAATGTTTAACAGATGTTCATAAATAGTACTCAGGCTCCACTTGAGTTTTCTAGGTTACCTACAAAAAAGTCAAGAAATGAATTGAGAAGGTTTAAAATAATTATATTGCTTGATCTACATTAGGATGAAAATTGGATGAGTAAACAAGCTACCTCAATTATATAATTTTTTCTTTTATTCAACATGGAACAAGCTAAGAGATTTGGGAGTCTGTTGTTTCTCTCAAATTAAATGTGAGCCAAGTATTAGAATTTTTTTTGTCTTCAGGCTTTTATTTGAGTGAATATACCAGTCACTTCATTATGGGGAAAAGGAAACAGATGGGATGTGGATAACAGGGGAAAAATAACAGTGCTAAAAGTATTTGGTATGCAGAAATCAAACTGTTCCCAGAGTCTTCAGGTGCTAGATGTAGCACTGAAAAACAACTTTACATAAATATATATTTTCTTTATAAATAACCTGTCCATTAGCATCATAAACATGAGAAAATCTAGATCCCTTCGAGACACTCTTGCTCAGAATTCCTTACTGCTCTTTCTTGTTTAGAGGGTTCAGTTTTAACTCACTGTGGCATACACACACAGTCAGTTGTGCATGACACTGCCACTGTCTGCCTTTTCTGCACTGTTGCCCCTTTGTGTGGTCATATCAATTTCCTTCCTGCCTTTGTTCATGTTCTTTCCTCCACGGTGTGCCTTCCAACTATAGTGAAAATGACTCTGGAGTTTGCCTTGAATTCAGTTCATGCGTCTGCTACATGATAGCTGTGCAAACCTAGGCAAATTACTTAACTTCTAGAATCCTTAGTTTCCCTATCTGTAAAATGGACTTTGTACTAAAACTTCCTAGGGGAGCCAGGAGAGTGAAATGAGATCATGAATCTATAAGGTTTAGCAGAGTTGTATGCCCTAAGTCTCAATAATGAGTAGCTAGGATCATTATTGCTTATTATCACTCTCCTCTTCCAGTGTTGTCTCCAGAGGGGCACTTTGGTGGTGTTTAAGAAGATGGGATCTAGAGGAAAGTGCATTGGTTTGAAGTATAGCACCACCCTTTTTTTTTTTTTTTTAGCTGTTTTAACTTCTCTAGGGTTCTACTTCCTTGTCTGTAAAATATGGATGTCAGTAGTGTCCTACCCATGGGTTTGTTGGGAGGAGTGACCTAGGCCTTAACACAGTGTTTCATAGGAAACATCAGTGGATGATGTCAGTGTATTACTGTGGTTTCATCTGTTACAGTAAGTGATATATTCCACATTGAATGAAGTATGCACAAGAGTGGGGCAAGGGCTGTAATTTAATCTGTTGTGTCTGTATCCAGAAAGAGAAGTACATTCTTTATGACATAGTTGTACACTGACCTCATATAAGAAATAAAGTGTATATGTTTCTATAAATCCGGACAGGATGTTTTGAGATTCATTTTGTCATTTAAAGCTTTCCTAAATGTAAGTGACCATCCTTACTGGTTTGCCTGGACAGACTTGGATACATTTATTATTCTAGAACTATTATTAATTTCAATACCTTTTACTCTCCAAATTGTCCTCCTTTAAATAATAAAGTATGTGGTCACCTTACTCCAATAACATTAAAGCTGACTTCTTGATACCAGCTATCTTTATTGGGAAGCCTGATTTGTAGGAAGGGATATGATAGCTTTAAATATTATTCCATTATTTAATGTAGCTTTTAAATGAAGGATGAGCAGGAGAAGAAAGGGCCTTCTATACAGTTAGGGACAGGGGTATAGAAACAGATGGGTAGGACAAGACTCATTTTATTCCAGGGCCAAGGCTGTTTCTCATTCATCTTTGCATTCCTGGTACCTCGAACATAGTATGGGTTCCATAAGTGGTTACTGAGTGGAAAAATTAATAAGAGAACAAACATACCAAGGAATCCTCCATTTAGGTTAGAAGTTGCTAAACAGGACCTCTCTGATATACACATCTAGAGGTTTTTCTTTAATGCCATGGGGTCATGTTCTTAGGCTTGGTTTAAGGGAGAAGGTAAAACTAAGGAAGCCACAGCCCTATGGATGTCACTGGGAAGTTGGGAAATCATGAACGGACACATTACCTTGGTGGTGCTGCCTGCTGTCAGCCTTGTGGCTGGATTTGTTCCAAGTTCTCTTCAGGTTGCCCTTCTGTCTAATCCACAAAAGAGCTTTAGACAAAATGTGGGGATGGTCATGTCTGGTACTGCCCGGAATGAATTTGCTTAGACAAAGACAGTTTCACCTTCTGTCAGGTTCTCTCTGATCTCTAGCAGGTCATGTTAACAAAAGTCCCTAGTCTGTAGTGGCTTTTTGTTCTATTTACATTGATGAGCTCTGCTTTCAGTTATAGGATCTTTGGATATGTGCTCATTTCAGTTGAAAGATGCCCCAAATATACTCATCTTGGTACCTTTTTAAAAATCACTGTTCTTTTACTTCTGGAAAAATTAATATTCTACAGTATTAGATAGTAACTTTCCATCCTTGCCAGAGTGTTGTGTTTATTATAAGGGAGAGGACCATAAGGAAACCAAGGGAGACTCAAACCACCCATGATTTCCATCATCTTTTTTCTATGGGACATTCCTTTCTTTAACAGTTATTTTGTAGCTAAAATGAGTCAGACACTGAGGTTGGTTGGGTACATGGATAACTGAGAATTGGTGCTTCCAAGATGTTTATTGCCTAGTAGAGAGGCTGATGTGTAAACTCATAGGAATACAGGAGAAGTAAATGTGGGCCCAGATGTTATAAGCACACAGAGGGGAAAGGGATACCTATTCTATTGTTGATGCTGGGTGGTCGGGGAAGTCTTCCTTCCTGGAAGAGATGAAACTGCATTGCCTTTCTGACTCATAATTAAATCAAATGCATTTAGCAAATAGTTTGCTTTCACCTTAAAATAGAAACTTTGGCCTTAGCTTTGTTTTTTCTGTCTTTGGGTCTCATGAAAATGATTTCTCAAAATGTTGGCAAGAAAATGATAATTCTAGCTTTGAACAGAGAAGTAATAACTTTAATCATTTTACTTCTTGTTAAAGCTAGTTATTTGTGTTGAGGGTAAGAAAGAGACATATTGCCTGAAGGAAGTGTAGATGTCTGCCTTCTGAGATAAATCCTGTGGACAACCCCTCACGGGATACTACTTTGAGTAAACCCAAAACCACTTCCTGACTTTTAGATCAGGAAACTTGTGGATACCCAACCCCGAGTTCATCAGACTAAGGAGGTTGGATATTCACCAACCAAATGTATGAAAATGATGTACATAGCAGAATGCTAATGGGCACATTTACAAAATGAAATGGTTTTCTTATAACTGGAATGTTCATATCTGCCATCCCGGTGTCTTAGAAGACAAATTTATCTTGTTTTACCTTTATATAACATTTTCCTTTTTCAAGCAAAAGAACACATTTCAACAAAATCTTAGGCTTTCATTTAGTCATGCACTCATCAAATATTTATCTGGCATGTGCACTAGGTGGTGGAAAGTACAATGGCTGAGATATTTTGAAAGCTTGGTGTATGTATAATAAACGCTGTTCAGTGTTTTGCCTGCTTTGTCTTTTTGAATCCTCGTGAGATGCCATCATCCTTATCTCTAGTTTGTAAAGGATCCTCTAAGAGGCTCAGGCATAATGGAGCTTCTAAGAGTAACAGAAAAAGTCAAGGGCCTTTCTATGTTTCTGAGCCCAAAGTCAAGGGACCAGGGCTTCCAGCATTCAGAGCCCTGCTCAGGAGGTTGCCTTCCTTCACCTAGGACTCTGATCCGTCTCTTCATGCCCTCTTTCTCCCCAGAGCTCGGTTCAAAACTCCCTAGTCTAGGCAGACTACCACCAAGATCCTCCCTTCCTGCTTGAGACCTGGCTGACATCCATGTCTTCCCTTCTTGGGTTGCTTTTACTCATATCAGACAAAACTTCTAGGAGTCCTGGTGCCTTCCCAGCCTCTGCCTTGAATACTGCAAGAAGCACCCATTAGTGGAACAAGTAACTGGTCTGTTGTGTTTCACATTACAAAGGTATTCTCAATATAGAAACACATCTGCTTTCACGATTCAGTGCCTTTAAACTTCACAATGGTTGGAGTTTAAAGGGGTCTTTTGTGAACATTGAAGTCTCTGAAGAAGGTGGATTGCTAAAATTTTCCACTTGACCAATAGTTTGGAACTATAACTAATGATAAAGACTGATACTTCCATTGCTTCTGTTTTAACTTCTATAACTAGAAACTTGTAATTTCATACCAAGCCATACAATTTTTTTTTTTGATTAGCTTCCTTTGACTTTAGCAAAGTAGCTTTTCTTTGGGTGGGGGTTGTTATTGGAGTATGATATTGAGATATTGTTTCATTTGGAAAACTTGATATAACTGAAAATCTGGTATAATTCTCTCTGGTTTTATGAAATTCTGTTAGCTGACTTGTTTTAAGTTAAATCTCTTTTTAACTTTTACTTTAAAATTGAATCAGTGATTGATTAAAGTAATTTATAGCTTACTATCTTACTGATTTTTCACTTTCTGTTTTCAATAATAAAAATCTTTTACCCTTCAGATAAGAAGGATACTAGAGTAAGAGATTTTTCTGAAACCCTGGGTACCATTCAACTATATATTCAGTAACCTGGTGAGCTTGGTGAGAGTATAGAGCATAAACAAACAAATTAGTAAATAATTGATAGATTGTAAGAAATGCTGTGACAGAAATATACAAGTTTCATAATAAAATCATGGAGGATTTAGGATAGTAAAGGAAGGCTTCTCTGAGGAGGTGATTTTGACCTGACAGGTGAGGATGAGAAGGAGCCAGTCACGAGAAGAGCTGGCATAAAAGTGTTCCAGAGAGAAGTGACAGGAGAGGCTGAGATCCTAATTGGAAACAGCTTTATCAATTTGAGAAACAGAAAAGGAGACCGGTGAAATTGAAGTTTAGAGAAGGACAATGCAGTGAGGTCTGACAGATGGGCAAGGGCCAGGTATGATTTTAGATTTTATTCTAGTGAAATGGGGAGCGACAAAAAGGTTTTGTCAGTTGGGTGTCACCTCATCAATACTAGATAACAGACCACACCAAACTCAGGGAGGCATTTGTTCTTGCTCAAGTATCTGCATATTGGAGGATTGAGGTGGGCCTCACTTGGTTTCGCTGTGCATTGGGTCCAGGTCTACACCATATTCCTCTCATTTTCCTTGAACAAGCTGGCTAGATGGGTTCATGAGGAAATGGTCAGAATGCAAGAAAGCAAGCCCAACTGTATACATGTTTCAAGCTTCTTACATCACAACTATTAACATCCATTGGTGGAGCCCAAAATCAAGGAACCAGGACCTCTAGTGGGAAGAATTGGAAGGTCACATGGCAAAGGGGGTGGATCCAGGGAGAGATGACAAATCAGGGCCAGTTTATTCGACCACAAGCAATGATCTGATCTTATCTGTCTTTTTAAAAGTTCTCTATAGACTAGAGTGACCAACTGTCCTGGATTGCTCAAGAATGAGGGGTTTCCTGGAACTTGGGACTTTCAATACTAAAACTGAGAATGTCTCAGGCAAACCAGGATGAGTGGGCTACCCTGTCATGTGGTGAATGAATTAATGGGGCTGTAAGAGAAGTGGGAAGGAGGTAGGCTGTTGTGGTCATCCAAGTTAGAGAACATGGTGGTTTGAACGATGAGATTGCACAGGAGATTGAGAGGAGTGAATCTGTCCTTTATTCTGGCCCTTACTTCTGGGATGTTGGCTGCCTCTATAAAGCCAGACCTTCTGGGTTCTAAACACTTTATCTAATTTTATAGCATGAGATTTTGAGCAAGTTAGTTAACTTTTCTGTGTTATACTTTCCCCATCTATAAAAGGAACTAATAATATTTCTTGCATCAGATAGTTGCTGTGAATGTTATCATTATATTAATTGTAATAACTCAGATCAGTACATGGAAATCAATTAATCAATGAAAGGTAAGTACTCCAAGAATGTTAGCTGCTTTATTGTTATTCCTGTTATTATACACAGGTAGGTTTCCTGCTGCATTTACTTCATCTGTAGCCCTACGAGACAGGGCAGAACTGTTTAGTAATATAGAACATTGGAAAATTTATGTCATGATGAACTCTAAAGGGCAGTTTGATATAGATTTCCATTATTCCTTTTTGATGATTTGTAATTTGTCTACGGTGACTAGTATACCCTACGTGATAAATGCGTTGTGAAAAAGAATTTTGACTTTTTGAATTTCATTCCCTTGAAATGTTATTTTGTTTTCTCTTGCCCTATAGACTCTGTCTGCTACTGCACCCTGGCCAGTCTGCCTCTCCTCTAAGTTTTTGTACTTCTCTTTATTTGTTTTACTTCCTTGTATGCTCTGTTTGTGCTCTTGATTTATTAAATCTCTAAGATCATCCTTTCTCTGCGAGGAGAGGAAAAGCTTCTGGACAGACAACCTAGGAGATCTAAAACAGCCCCAGGGGTATACTTCTTGTTCAGTTCATTCCAGCAACTGATTAGAGATCAATAAATGTGCAGCACTGTTGTATATTATGCACTTTTCCTGGAAAACAGGTCTGTATTCAATGGGCTAAATAGGAGAAGAGACATTTTTCAGTTGGCATAGCTCTATAACTATAAATAATTCTAGAAAAAATTTTTTTTTAAGAACTCTCACTTAATGTCTAAAGTCTTGAGTAGTTGGATATCTTTTCCTTCTGGAAAGATGTGAAACTTTGTGGGATAGAGAAGTAATTTAAAGAGTACTTAACATACACACAAATGCAATGAAAAGCCAAACCCTATCTAGTTCAGAAGTTCTGCAAAAGCCACAGTAGCTTTGAGATTGGTGATGGAAACTGTCATGGTCCTTACTTGCTGTAATACATAAAGAGGTATGTGGGAAAGAACATAATTTGCAATATTTTAAAATTATTCTTTTTATTGATTTTTATATATTATCTCATTTGTTCTTCATATAATGTGGGATTTTGGTAGGACAGGAAATATTATTCTTAAATAAGAAACAGACTCAGTGAGCCTAAGGGACTTGATTAAGGTCTCACAGTAGCAGATAGGCCCATCCCTAACATTTGTAGGACCAGGGTAGGAGGACAAACAGAAGCCCACACACTGTATGTTTAAAATGTAAAGTTTTATAAATGCATATATACATCAAGCCTACATTAATCTTTCAGGTAGACTAAAATATATTCCAAGTAGAATGAAATGTCTTACCCTGATGAACATAACCTTTGTAACAACCTTAAGACCTGGTTTCAATTTTGCATTCCTGGACTTTGTGGAGTTTGGTGCAAGAACATGCAGCATTGGGATTACCAGCCCCTAGCCTGTGGTTTCTCTTTTCACCCCCCTTTCTATTCTACATTGTAAGGTGCCTCATGTGTGGGTATGTTTTCAGATCCTCTACCTCTCCTGCAAATAGTCACCCATTGAGCCTGCAAGTATACTTAGGGGGTGCTGTGGTTCTTCTCTTAGAAGGCAGAATTTTGAGAAGAGACCCACAGTAGGCCTTTTGGTCAGGCTTTTGCAGGAATGTGCATGGCAAGATATATATATCCTGGACAGTCCCCTTGGCCTTGAGGACTTCTCATCTCATCCCACGATTAAGTCTGATTATGAAGCCAGTAGTGGGGTATCCAAGATACAAGTTGAATTCATTTGGATTGTTTGGCTACTTTGATCCCATTATTAGTTTAGTGAAAAACAAAGTTGGTTCCTTTATCCAGTATGTGTGGGTACTTAGTACTGGAGATATAATGGAGTAAGGCATCTCTTAGGAGGAGCTTTGAATTCTAGTGAGAATGAACATGCAAACAATTGCAAAATAATGTTCTAAGGTTATCAGTGCTATGAAGAATATGAAAGAGGATGGTGAGATAGGAATAGGACTGATGGTCAGGGAAGCTTCTCTGTGGAAATGACATTGTGCTGTGAGATGTGAATGCTGAACAGCTGCAAGAAGATCAAAAGGAAGAGCACTCCAAGCAGACAATCAATGGCCGTGAGCTTGGTGGCTTCAGGGGACAGAAAGATGATCATGGAGGCTAGTATGTAGTTGATCAGGGAGTGAAAGGAGATGGGGTTAGGGAGTTGGGCAGGGTCTCAGAGGTCACGAGAACCTTGCAGGCCTGGTAAGGGGTTTGAGTTTGTTGCAGTGGGATCCATTGGAAATTTTAAACCAGGGAGTGATGGGAACACTTCCTAATGAAATTCACTACTTAACAGTTAACTCAAAGTGGTCTGTTTAAATTTTAATCATTTTGTCAATAGTAAATGAATTTCCCTGCCATAAAATCTCCATCTCTAACAATAGTAGCATATCACAGAAAAATTTTGTGAACATTTTGAAGACTTAAACATTGGTGCTCCTGGCAAGTCATGTGACAAAAGTGGTCATATATTTAGCTATCAAGTTTCATATCTTTTGCTAAAAACATAGAACCAGGAGAGCTCTGAGCATAAATACAGGCATGTTCTTGGTGTTGGTTATTTCATAACTATTCTTCCATGCCAAATGTCTTCATCTTCACACGATTTATAGTAATGTAAGTAATGTGTTGGAGACTAACAAATCAAAATCTCATTTCAGATGTGTGACACTAATGTTGTGCTGACTTATTTTTTCATGTGTTAGATTTCTGATAAAATTACTAAAATACCTTCTTGAAAGGAATAACAGGAAGAAACAATCAGGATATCAGATATTCAGCTGTGTGTACTTTCTTATTGATAGGCTATTACTAATAAATTTGTAATTGTGTTAAATAGCAAACACTCAGCTACTTAAAATTTTTCGATAGCAAAAGACATAAGTAGCATGATACTTGTTAAAAGAAAACAAAAAATAGACCAGTTTTAGTTTTTATTTATTATAATGATTTTTTTACTATTAAAGATGTTTCCACAACAATAACCAGATGTGTAACATAGAAGCAGCTGCACAATATTTTCATTTTTATGCATAATATTGGAATTCTTAGACAAGGTTCATTGTATGTTATAGAAAATGAAATGATCTTTTCCTAGTCTGAACAGCTGTGTAAAACAGAATGATAACATCTTCTCCTGTCTCCAAGTGACCATCTGTTTTTATGAGATTTGACAGGTAATTTATTAATTTTAAGAGGTTTGTTTTAGTGAAATTTTGGCAAATGTGCATGTAGCAAAACTTTCAGAGAATACTATAAAGCTTTAGAATATTTAAAGGGCCTTTCTGAAGGTTTAGTAGAATCTTAAAGAATCTCTTATCCTTGTGTGTTTTGAAATGGATAGAAATATTTGTCAGTGAATGATACCACAGGGCCTGGATTATAGACATCAGCAATGCATTTGACAGTCATTTATTTTGAGTTTGATCAGACTTTTGAATATTAACTGTACAATTAAGAAAGAGTTCATTTAACTTTTTAAAATTTCAGTATTACATCATGTTGTTTTTGTTGTTTTCATATAAAAATTAAGCATAAAAAATAAGTGTCAAGTTGCTTTTTTAAACTCTCCCCTCCTGGAATTCCATTCCAGCTGTCACTGCACTTTTCTAGGGTCCTTCTGGCATCTTCTCAGACCTTGGAAGAGATGTCAGCTCTTTTTCACATTCATTTGTCACTTTTAAGGCTTCACTGAATTACCCAGGCTGAATGCAGAGTGAAAAGAAACACCATGGTTGTTATGCTGACTGCAGACGCAATGTGGGAATTCTTTATGATAGGCCCTTACTCATGTCTTAATACTTTATTTATTCCAATGTGCTTAGCAAGCCAGCTTGGCCTTTTTTTTTTTTTTTTTTTTCTCCAGGTAGATCAGATGGCTAGAAGCAGTTCTACCTATTTTCATTTGGGAAGCTTAAATATTTTTAAGATGATGGGTAGTGCTGGGTGAAGAGAATTGAGTGTCATCAGTTCTGTCTCTGCTTCTCAGTCACCAAGCGATGCTAGGAGACTTAATCACTTTTAGCTCAGTTCTCAATCTGTAAAATGAAGTTTATGACATTTTCTTCCCTAGTTTATTGGAATAGTGTTAAAAAAAAATTAATGATGTGGTGGCTGTTTATTGGATGACATTTGCTGAATGTGGCTTTTCAGAATTCAAGATTTGATCAATTATTAACAGTTTTAATTATTACCTGTAACATGGCTCTGTAGTAATGAGGAGGAGGAGGAAAAGGAGGATGAAGATGGTGATGGTGATGATGGAAGAATGGTAGTAATAATAATAAATGGGAGGCAGCTAAGAGTAGTGGCTAGAGCCACTACTTCAAGTCAGACTTGTTCAGATCCCTGTTGTGTCACTCATTACTTGTGTGACCTTGGACAAGTTACTTAAATCTCTGAATCTAGTAAATGTCATATTTGGAATTTGAACCTATGCCTGTCTGAGCCTGTGTTCTTAATTACCCTACTGTGCTGATTTCAAAGCAAAAACAACAAACCCCAGAACATATTCTAGAGCATTTGAAAAAGTCATTGAAGGCCCATCGTAGCGGCTCACCTGTAATCCTAGCACTTTGGGAGGCCGATGCGGGAGGATTACTTGAGCCCAGGAGTTCGAGACCAGCTTAGACAGCATAGTAAGACCTCATCTCTACAAAAACAAAAAACAAAAAACAGGCATAGCTGCATACACCTGTAGTCCCAGCTATTCAGGAGGCTGATGTGGGAGGATCACTTGAGCCATGGTGGTGTCACTGCATTCTAGCCCTGGTGACAGAATGGGACCCTGAATCAAAAAAAGAAAAAAGAAAGAAAAGGTAATCCAATAGAATGTATACAAAATAGGTGAAGCCAGCAACATCCTTAATCTTATTTACTTAAAATACTCATTAAAAAAACACACACACACACACAAAGCCCTATAGGATAATGAACATCAAACCAATCGGAAAGGGTAGATTAATTGGCTGCCTGAGGATTGAAATTGGCATATTTGGACTCTGCTACAATACTTGCTTGTTTCCGATCTGTAGAAATCAATGAATCTCATTTTTATTCATAGCTCTTTTTTTTTGGTAAACAAAACACACCATTTGCAAAAAGAATTTTGTTCTATGCAGCCTAGGTTGTTTCAGGGACTTATTGAGGAATTGTACAACAGCCTTCTGCCGTTAACTGGTATTCTCTGAACTCTTAAGTTTCTGCCTTATGAGTCTGGCAGTAGTAAGGAAAGAGCCTCACTCGATCAGCAATAGCTGTAGCCTCTGTGGAAATCATTGAGAGTTACAGATAGGATGCTCCATTCTTGTTACAAAAGGGGGGGGGGGGGGCAAAAGTTGGTTTAAAAAGTAGAAATAATTGTTTCTTTTGGAAGTACATGGCCATTTATTTAACTTGCGTGCATGGTTCTGATAAAGTGGGGGTGAATTTTTACTGGTTTAGAATACAGGTTGGTTGATGTTGGCATTATTTTACAAATGTTGAAGAAAATCTATCATGGAAATAATTGAAATAAAGCAGGATTCTTAATGGACAGGGAGGTATGAGTGGCAGCAGGTAGAAAGTATTTTCATCATGGCAGTGATTTGTACATTCCTGGTGAAATCAGCTATTATATTCCAGCAGCTTATTGGCATCTAGTGGCAGCTGGAGACAGATGATGGAGTATCCCTGCTCCAAAGACTATTCTTTGCTTGCTCTTTAAGCATCACATTGTTCGACTTGTACCAGTTTTTACAGTATGATCACTTTTTATTATATATTTCTTCACCTCATCAGAGAGTAAAAGGAGCAGAAGGGTACACTGAGTGTCTGTCCTCTTGATGTTCCTTCCATGGTCAAGACCATGTTGATTCAGAACTAATTTAAGAGAGAACTGGAGCCAAAGCAACATTAACCTAATTCAGAGAGTTGGGTTGGGATAAATTGGAAAGGCCCAGAGGCAGGAATGTGCCTCGAGGTGTCAAGTGATAATAAGAGAAAGGGAGCAATTTAGCTATAGGACCTGGGGTCAAATTTGGGTATGGGGATTCCAAATCATGGAGGACTTTGTATGCAGTTGGAGTGATGCTGACTTTAAATGTTTATGAAAGGGGAAGCTCTTTTGCAGTGGTTGTATTTTTTGTTTTCTAATGGGTGTGTTGAGTTATATTTTATGTTTCATAAAATTTACTTATTTCAAATGTATATAGCTCAATGACTTTTGGTAAATTTACCAATTTATGTAACCATCATCATAGTCTGTTTTTAGAACATTTCATACTCCAATAAGATACCCCTTGCCTATTTACTGTCTTTTAATTTAATTGTATTGTATTTTATTTGAGTCAGAGTCTCACCCTGTCACCTAGACTGGAGTGTAGTAGCCCAGATC
>CAUYQG010008361.1:0-11065 GCA_963574415.1 Tarsius wallacei | reverse complement strand
TATCTATCTATCTATCTAGAGAGAGAGAGAGAGAGAGAGAGAGAGACATGCTCAAGTATGCCTTGTTCTTTTGTGTTGAGATAGTGCCATCTAGTGCATGTTTAGAATCACAGCCCGGTTTTTCCTTTCCCTTTCCAGTTTTGTAATCTTTTCTGCTTTCAATTCCCTGTAGTTATTTTTAATGAAATATCTTAATTTACTACAGTATTTCTAAATACTTAGTATTTTTGTTAGTTTTGGTTGAAATGTTCAGATAAGTCTGCTTTGTCATTCAGTGCTTTAAATAATGTTTTGTTTTGGTTTTTTTGTTTTGTTTTGTTTTTTTGAGTTGGAGTCTCAATCGGTTGCCCAGACTGGAGGGCAGTGGCCGCTCCCAGCCACCGCAGCCTCGATCTGCTGGGCTCCGGTGATCCTTCTGCCTCAGCCTTCCAAGGAGCTGGAACTACAGGCGCGTGCTACCACGCCCGGCTAGTTTTTTTTTTTTTTTTTTTTTTGATTTATTGTAGAGATGAGCTCTCGCCAAGTTGCCCGGGCGGGTCTCGAACCCGTGGGCTCAGGCAATCCACTCACCTCAGCCTCCCAAAGCGCAGGGATTACAGGCTGAGCTACCGAGCCCGGCCTAAATAATGTTTTAAGTGATCTTAAATGTTATTTGTATGAAACTTGAAGATAGAGGCCAAAAAAAGACAGAAGTTTGGGAGAGAGGTTTCTCTCCCATGGTTTATGATGAAAATGTTCAAATTTTTCTTAAAGCAGAAAGAAGTTTGTAATGCAGCCCCTTGTACCTATCGCTCAACTTGAACTGCATTTGTGGTTTATTTTGTTTAATCTGTTTTCTCTCAACCCCAGATTATTTTGTATTTATTTATTTTAATTTCATTGTATTTGTTTTTTAAAAAATTATTTTATTTATTATATTTTGAGACAGCGTCTCTCTGTTGCCCAGGCTGGAGTGAAGTGGTGTGATCACAGCTCACTGTAGCCTCTACCTCCTGGGTTCAAGTGATCCTCTTGCCTCAGCCCAAGTAGGCTAGGACTACAGGTGCATGCCAACACACCTAGCTAATTAAAATTTTTTTTTTTTTTTGTGGAGATGAGGGTCTCACTGTGTTGCGCAGGCTGGTCTCGAATTCCTAGCCTCAAGTAATCTTCCTGCTTCAGCCTCCCAGAGTGCTGGGATTATAGGCATGAACCACTGTTCCTGGTTCCAGATTATTTTAAAGGAAATTACCAAGATATCAGCTCTAGAAGGCAATACTCACATCAGGGAGTTTGGCTATGTAGAGATCCTCATAGGGGCCTCTCAAGAAAAACATACAATAGTAAAAAAAAGAAATAAAAAAGAAAGAAAGAAAATTACAAGCATAGTTTTCTTTGATTTACAGATATTTCCTGAGCAGAGTAATTTTAATTTGTAAAAATAAAACCAGGTCTTAACTGAGTTCCCAATTGCCTTTGCTAATTCCTTACACTTGTCTTTTATGACTGTTGTTTTCATAGCCATAGTCCTGGCAACTATAGTTCTCAAAGCATAATCTCCTTCCCCATCCTTCTGTCTGCCTCAAGGTTAGCCACAAGGCTTTAAGAGGTTTAATGACAATAGTCGAGGTATGATATGAGTAGTGGTTATTGCTTTGTTTATTTTACCTCTGAAGTTTCAGAACAGTTCATTGTTTTCTTGGAGGCTACAGTAGTTGATAGTCATATGTCCTCTTCAAAATTGTAAAGGAGCTGACCAGGTATAGTGGCTCACACCTGTAATCTCAGCACTTTGGGAGGCCAAGGCAGGAAGATCACCAGAGACCAGGAGTTGGAGACCAGTTTGGGCAACATAGTGAGAACTCGTCTCTATTTTTAAATTAAATAAATAAATAATTGTAAAGGTGAAAGACATTATTACATTATACGTATAGTAAAATATATTATTAAATGTAGTGCAGCATGCCTTATCCATGTTACTTTTGAAAGTAGCATGTTATACTGTTAGATGACTAGTTGACATATTCTTTGCATTAAAAAGTATGATTTTTACAGCATATGGAAGAGAAGGTGTGAAAATGAACTTCATAGATCGGATCTTTGTTGGTGAATTAACTAGCACGGTCATGTGTGAAGAATGTGCAAATGTAGGTACTTTGGAATTCACTTTAGCATGGAATAGATTACAATCATATTTTTATGATGTCTTCTTTCACATATCATTGGCAGTCGTTTAAAAAAATTGTGACTGACAACATAATAATTCTTGAAAATCTTTTAAGAATATTATACCTTACCCAGGCTCGGTGGCTCAGCCAGTAATCCCACGCCTTGGGAGGCTGAGGTGAGTGGATTGCCTGAGCCCACGGGTTCGAGACTTGCCTGGGCAACTTGGTGAGACCTCATCTTTACAATAAATTAAAAAAAAAATCCAGCCGGGTGTGGTAGCACGCGCCTGTAGTTCCAGCTCCTTGGAAGGCTGAGGCGGAAGGATCGCCGGAGTCCAGTAGGTCGAGGCTGCAGTGACCGGAAGTGACCACTGCACTCCAGCCTGGGTGACGGAGTGAGACTCCAACTCAAACAACAACAACAGAATATTATACCCTACATTTCTAGAAAGTAAACATAATTGTTATATATATATATATAATATATACACACACACACATACGTTAATGTGTTTGTTATTTTTCCTCATGACACATGTATGAGGAAAAATAATACACAAACACATTTACATCTTAATATGTTGAAATGTATCTTAATTAGCTTATCTTAATATGCTGAAATGTATTTGCTATCTGTTTGGATTAAAGTGAGAAAAAGTTCTGTGAAGAGAGTAACTGTGTTATATTGCAATGCCCTAAAATGTAATTCCAATAGAAATTTAATGTAGTAACATAACTTAGGGTGAGCATGTCACATTTGATTTAAAGTTTATATTTATGTTACTTATTAAAGTTTTTTGTGTAGATTTGATTCATCTTTGAATTTAGTGATTGTTTTTATTTTGAATGCCATCTTTCACAACTCAAATCATGTATAAATTTTTATAGCTGTTCAATTGCTTGGTAAGGAATATTTCTGAAAGTATATGGCTTAGAGTGTCATAGGTTTAAATTTTTGTCAGATTTTAATAGTAAAAGAAAGAGTCTTTATGTACTTTTTTTTTTCTTTCTTCCCCACCTCCCTCCTTCCCTCCCTTTTCTTTGTTTCTTTTTTTTGTCTTTTTAGTCAGAGTCTCACTCTTTTCCAGGCTGGAGTGCAGTGGTGTGCTCATGGCTACTGGGCTCAGGTGATACTTCTACCTCAGCCTTCTAAGTACCACCACGCCCAGCTGATATTTTGATTCATTGTAGAGATGGTGTCTTGTCAATTTGCTCAACCTGGTCTCAAACCCCTAGACTCAGGCAATTCTCTGTGTCCACTTCCCAAAGAGCTGGGATTACAGGCGTGAATTACTGTACCGGCTTTCTTTATGTCCATTTTTCTGTCCCAGATTATAGAGTACTTTTCTGTCTTCTCTAGCTTTATAAAAACAAGATAATATATTTTATCTTCTAATCTGTCACATTGAAACACAGAATGTTTAAACACGATTACTTAAGTTTGTAGCATATTCAACATAGAAGTTGACTTTTTTCTCACAAGATAGAATCTTTTAAAACAGGCCTATTCTAAGGAATCTACAAAATGCAGCCAAGTGCTCTGCCTTTTTTCATTACTTTTTCTTAACATTTCAAGTTTTATTTATGTTATGGCACTAATTTCACCAAAAATGTTTAGTTTATTTAGTTAATCAGACTTATTAAACAGTTTATTTTGAAGTTACTTTAAATATAGGTTCGTCATATTGGCAGTGCTATAAAGTTCAACTGGATTACATGTATTGACGTTTTGGAATATCTTGTTTTGATTAATAATGTGCTGCAATTCTCAGTTGAATCACTGTTTGTTCCAGGAACATTTCTTAACTTAAAATTTTAGGTTGCCTGGGAAGTTTGATTTCTTTGATACTTTACAAATCTACATGTTTTTATTAGAATTCTAACTGAAGTTCTCGATATGTTTTCCTTTTAAGATCTCCATGGTGAAAGATCCTTTCATTGATATTTCACTTCCTATCATAGAAGAAAGGGTAAGGAGAAGAAAATAAATAATGAGGCCTTTGTGATGAACATTCATTCATTTGGACATTTATTGAATGTATTATCAGATTTGAGAGCTGTTCTTTTATATGTAATTGAGTACATACAGTGCGTTTGGTGTTGGGGTTTGTGTGTGTCTGCATAAAGTATGATAGTCTTTATTCTCAAGGAATTTAAACCCTTATACTTTACATTTTGAGAATTAGTTTTTTTGTTTTTCAATTGAGTTAGAAATTTTAAGAAGATGATGTGATGCTATCCAGAACTTATTTGCTAAAGAAGTTTTATGTTATGTGCGTGGCGTTTACATAGGCTTCCAAACCTGTCTTTTTGGGAAAAATGAGTAAATATAGAAGTCCACGGGAGATGGATCATGATCAGTACAGTGGCACTGTTACTACAGAAAATGCTCCTCACCCCAAAGCCACCAAGAAGCATTCTGTATCTAAACACAAGGTAAGACTATGAGCATTTGTGAGACATCTGTTTTTTAACACTTCATTTTTAAAAATTCAAGTTCGTGTAAAAACAGAGGAAATAGTATAATGGGCGCTCATGTACCCATTTCTTAGTTTCCTAACTATCAACTTACGGCTAATCATTTGTTAGCCATATCTGTTCCACATTATCCCTTCCCCGATCCCAGGTTATTTTTGAAATAAATTTCAAATATATCTTATACTTGAGTGTGTATCTCTAAAAAATACTGTTTTAAAAAACATGACTATAGCCGGGCTCGGTGGCTCAGCCTGTAATCCCGCGCCTTGGGAGGCTGAGGTGAGTGGATTGCCTGAGCCCGCGGGTTCGAGACCCGCCCGGACAACTTGGCGAGACCTCATCTCTACAATAAATCAAAAAATTAGCCGGGCGTGGTAGCGCGCACCTGTAGTTCCGGCTACTTGGAAGGCTGAGGCGGAAGGATCGCCGGAGCCCAGCAGGTTGAGGCTGCGGTGGCCAGGAGCGGCTACTGCCCTCCAGTCTGGGGGACATATTGAGACTCCAACTCAAAAAAAAAAAAAAAACAAAACATGACTACAGTGCCATTATCATACCCAAAATATTAATCATTTTTTATTATAAATGATATAAGCATTCAGTCATTATTTAAATTCCTGCACTTATCTCAAGTACTCAGCTTTTATTTTTGCTTTCTAAAGTTTGCTTGAATTTAGGTTCTATAAAAGGTTCATAGACTGCAGTTGATTGCCATGTCTCTTAAATTCTTTTTAATCTTCAGATTCCCTCTCCCTCATTTTTTCTCCTTTGCGACTTATTTGCTGATGAAATCAGGTTCTATTTTGAGCAATTTCTCACATTCAGAAGTAATTTGTTTTACTACTGCATTACCATAGGTGTTAACAGAAAATGTGCCACCTTTATCTTCCTTTTAAGGCAGTTAGATTTAGAAACTTAATTAGGTTCAGGTTTGATTATTAATTTAATTCTTAGCAAGAAGGCTTTTAAGTGGTGGTGTTATACTTCTGTCAAGTAGATGCACACAACATTTGATGTCTTTTTTCCCTAACATTACCAGTCATTGGTAACCACTGTCTAGACTTATCATTTCTCTAGGAACATACCTGGTTGAATTAGCCCATGAAAATGGAAAGCAATCAATCTGAATTTATACTTGGGAAAGGAAAGAACTTTTTTACATGAAATGATTTGCACTAATTTGGAAAACTGACATTTCAAATTTAACTTACCCTGTGAGAAGGCTCTTAAATCACAAGCTACAGAAGGGACAACAGGTTTTTTTCAAATAAAAGCTATCTGGCCGTGTGCAGTGGCTCACGCCTGTAATCCCAGCACTTTGGACTGCCTGAGCCTAGAGGTTCAAGACCATCCTGAACAACTTGGCAAGACTTTGTCGCTACAATAAAAAAAATATATATTAGCCAGGTATGGTAGCATGTGCCTGTAGTTCCAGCTACTTGGAAGGCTGAGGTTGAAGGATCACCTGATCCCAGCACGTCAAGGCTATGGTGGCCAGGAGCGTACCCTGCACTCCAGCCTGGGTGACAGAGTGAGACTCCTATCCAAAAAAACCCTCCAAAAACAAACAAACAAAAAAACAGCAAAAGCTGTCTTATCCCTGCCTTATAAGATATATAGGGCAGACAAATACAACTTAGCTTAGACTTTTCTAATGATGTAAAACAAAAGCATCTTGTGGAATCTGAAAAGATTAAAGCATTTTAATAGTATTTATATGCCCCTAAAAGCACTGGTTATTCACAGATAAATATATAATGAGTTTTTTTTTCTGTCAATGGCTGAAATAGTTTAAATTAGATCTGTTATTCAAATGTATGAGAAGGAACACCTCTCATACAGGATTGATCAGGAACTGAAAATATGCTTCTGTGATATATAGACACTGTCTATACCTCAAAGATCTAGACCCCACATGGGTAAAACTTGTGCTTATGCTGAACAAATAAGATTTTTTTCTTACTGAAAATAATTTTTCAGCCAGGCTCGGTAGCTCAGCCTGTAATCCCGCGCCTTGGGAGGCTGAGGTGAGTGGATTGCCTGAGCCCCTGGGTTCGAGACCCGCCTGGGCAACTTGGTGAGATCTCATTTCTACAGTAAATCAAAAAATTAGCCGGGTGTGGTAGCGCGCGCCTGTAGTTCCAGCTACTTGGAAGGCTGAGGCGGAAGAATCGCCAGAGACCAGCAGGTCAAGGCTGCGGTGGCCAGGAGCGGCCACTGCACTCCAGGCTAGGCAACAGAGTGAGACTCCAACTTAAAAAAAGAAAATAATTTTTCCAGCCGGGCACAGTGGCTTACGCCTATAATCCCAGCATTTTGGGAGGCCAAGGTGAAGAGGATTGCCTGAGCCCACAGGTTCGAGACCAGCCCAGGCAACTTGGCTAGACCTCATCTCTACAATAAATCAAAAAATTAGCTAGGTGTGGTGGTGTGTGCCTGTAGTTCCAGCTACTTGGAAAGCTGAGGCGGAAGGATCACCTGGGCCCCGCTGGTCGAGGCTGTGGTGGCTGTGAGCATTCCACTGCACTACAGCCTGGGTGACAGAGTGAGACTCCAACTCAAAAAATATATATATTTTTTCATATAAGGATATAATTCAGTGATACATTTTTGTTCATGGGAAAGCAGAAAAGTTTGCATATGTTTCTAAAATTAGGAAAGCACAGTTCTAATAACATTCTGAAGGTGCAGTATTAAAAAAAATCAAGAAGCTTAATGGCATAAATGTATTTCAATCATTAGGAATTTTATTTTTAGAAGTTATTTTTCAGTAATTCAGCAGTTAGTGAACTAGAATTATTGCAGTACCTAGTCTATAAAGAGCAATAAATTATTGTTCTGCTGGATAGTAAGGCTATTAGGAAGAGTATAAAGATGTTTAATTTTGACAAACTTTATAGTATTCTTGTCTTTAGTCTGTTATTTACAGTGTCTGTAACAAACAGAAGCTTCTTGCATCTTTTAAAATTATGACAGAGGTAAACGTACTGATTTGATAAGTTGTTGAGTTTTCACCTCTTTGCCAAATTATACTATAGTTATCTTATTAAAACCATACAAAGCTTAATATAAAGAATGAGAAAAACATTTAGATAAAAGTAATGTACAGTGAGAATTACCTGAGAAAATCTAGTCTTCAAGTTGGAAGATGTTATTACTACCTTGAAAAAATGAATTTTATTTTGCTTACTGATAAGAGGCAAATAATCCACTTAAATAAAGGGTTATAAAACTAACGTGCAATTTCTAGCCTAAATACAGAAAAAACAAAGGCAAGCCAGGCATGGTGGCTTATCCCTGTAATCTCAGCACTTTGGGAAGCTAAGATGAGTGAATCGCTTGAGAACAGGAGTTCAAGACCAGTCTGAACAACATAGTGAGACCTCGTCTCTATAAAAAATTAAAAGAAAAAACATATTAATTGTGTGGTGATGCATCCTTGTAGTCCCTGCTACTTGGAAAGCTAAGGCAGGAGGACTGCTTGAATCCAGGAATCGGAGGCTGCAGTAAGCTGTGATCATGCCCCTGCACTCCAGCTTAAGTGACAGTGTTGAGACCCTGACTCAAAACAAAAACAAAAACAAAATAACCCAGAAAAAAAGAAGGCAGATACATAGAGTAAATAGCCATCAGCATATATGGATACTTAATAGATCCAAAATAAAAATAAAAGGAATTGTAACAAATGGCTGCCAGGAGGTAAATTCTGTGAGGAGTCTATTTAGTAAGCTATTTTTCTTCCTTTCTTTCCCTTCCTCACAACTCTTTTTAGAACATCATGCTGATTGAATAAATGCAGAAACTGGAAATTCTCAAAATGATATCCCTATTTAAAACATTTCCTCAGTTCAGTGGTTCAGAAAGATATCCAGAGATCTTTCTGCTGAACCACTTGAACACACGTAGTGTATCAGTTATATTAGAGATGGCATCATCATGGAATTGCTGAAGCCTGTGTTGTGCCTTTCATCATTGGGATTGTATTCAGATAATCACAGTCCTCTTGTGTACATAGAAGACATGAGAGAAGTTTTAATTTTCCTGTTCTCTTACCAGTCAGACCAGTTGCCAAAAGAATACTGCTGTAGGTATAGTATCTATTAATATACTTAAAACTAGATTGCATTCAGAGGGACGTTACTTGGTTCTACCATTTTTCCTAGGAGCTTGTAGTATGCAGAAATACTTGAGAAAATGGCAACTTATTCTCTCTCTCTCTATATATATATATATATATTTTTTTTTTTTTTTTTTTGAGGCGAGGCCTCATTCTATCATCCAAGCTGGAGTGTAGTGGCACGATCTACTGTGTTCAGATGATCCTCTTCCTCAGCCTTCTGAGTTTGAACACAAACTTTATAGTTTTCAAGTCCAAGTAAAAGAGTTGCAAGAATGATTTTGTTTATCATGTGGTGTTAGCTTATAGTTTATAATTGGGAGTTTTAAGAACACCCAGAAAAAGACTCAGATTTCCTCTTTGATCATTTTCATCTCTCTTATGCTTTTAAGGTTTAAAAGTAGACTCCCCCCGCTACTTACAGTGTTTGTAACAAAACAGAAGCTTCTTGTATCTTTCAAAATTAATAATAGAGGTACAAGTACTAATTTCGACAGTAAATTGTTTAGTTTATTTTAAACTTCTTCCCTTTGCTAAATTTGCCACAGTTACCTCATTAAAACCATACAAAGGTTTGTTTGTTTGTTTGTTTGTTTGTTTGAGTTGGAGTCTTACTCTGTCACCCAGGGTAGAATGCAGTGGCATGCTCACAGCTACCACGGCCTCCACCTGCTGGGCTCAGGTGATCCTTCCACCTCAGCCTTCCAAGTAGGTGGAGCCACAGGTGTGCACCCACCATGCCTGGCTAATTTTATGATTTTTTGCCAAAGTTGCCCAGGCTGGTCTCAAACCCCTGGACTCAGGCAATCTTCTGGCCTCTGTCTCCCAAAGTGCCAGGATTACAGGTGTGAGACTATGCCCAGCTGAAACCATATGTAGTTTAATACGAAAAATGACAAAGAAGCACCAGGTTTTAAAAAAAAAAACAAGGAGAAATGAAACTAAGATAGTTAATATGAATGCAAATGGAGAAAGTTAGCACTGGAAAAAGACAGATCTGACCTTATCCAAAATCTTTTAAAAAGTAAGGAAAGGAAACAGTAAATAGAAATTTTTTGTAGAAAAGTTGTGTAGCAAAAAAAAAGCATGACCAAAGTGGTCTGATGGAAAGGATAGTGGGGGCAGCATGCTGTAGCCTTCTTTCCAGTCCCCACTCCTCTTCCTCCTCCCTGCCTCCACTTGGTGTCTACATTGCTGTCAGGGCAATATTTCTTCCCTCCCTCCCTTACTTTTTTTGAGTCCTGGTCTTACCTTGTCACCCAGGCTGGAGTGCAGTGGTACAATTCTGGTTCACTGCAGCCTTGACCTCCTGGGCTCCGGTGATCCTTCTGCCTCAGCCTCCAGTAGCTGGGAGTACAGGCCCATGCTACCATATGTGGCTTATTATTATTATTATTATTTTTTTTTTTTTTAGAGAGACAAGGTCTCACTATGTTGCCCAGGCTGGTCAAGGACAATATTTCTAAAATGTAAAACTGGTCCTCTCACTTCCCATAGCCTCAGAATGAAGTCTGTGACTCATATACATCTGGTTAACTTTTTGTCTGGTCCTCTTCTCCCCACGTTTGTACTCTGTTTTCTAGCTAAACTTCCCTAATTTCTGGCTATTTTACCTGTGGACCTTTGAACTTACTGTTTCCTCTGCCAGAAACAATCCCCTTTTCCTCCTGTACCCTTTCCTCAATTCCTGCAGATTTCTCTGGTCCATTCAACTCTGGATTCATTCTTTTCCTGGATTCATTCTTGGGCAAGTTACTAAAAACTTGTATGGGTCTGTATTTATCAATTGACCATTAATAGTTTTTTTATTGATACATAATATTTGTACATATTTACAGGATACATGTGATATGTGGATACATGCATGGAATGTGCAGTAATCAAGTCAGAGTATTTAGGGTATCCATTACCTGAAGCATTTATCATTTCTTTGTGTTGAGAACATTTCAAGTCTTCTGTCTAGCTATCTTGAAATATACTCATACAATATATTATTAAGTATAGTCACCCTGTTATGCTTTGGAATGTTAGAATTTATTCTTCTACCCAACTGTGTTTATGCCCATTAACTTACTTTATCTTCTCTCTCTCCCCCCACCCCACTCCTCTCTCCCTTTCCCCTTCTCCCCACCCCCTCCCCATGCTCTCACTTATATATGAGAGATTAAAGTTTATCCTATGAAGGTAGAGAGTAGAACGATCAATACCAGAGGCTGGGGGTGGGGAGGGAGAGAAAGAGAGGAGGGGGACGGGGAGGGGGTGGGGAGAAGGGGAAAGGGAGAGAGGAGTGGGGGGGGGGGAGAGAGAGACGAGAAAGTAAGTTAAT
>CAUYQG010008360.1:0-13641 GCA_963574415.1 Tarsius wallacei | reverse complement strand
AAGTGGTGGGATTACAGGCGTGAGCTACCATGTCCAGGCTGATCTGCTATTTTTAATATGGTGTCCAGAATAAGTCTTAAAATGCAAGCATCTCTGCAGAAAATGCCTCACCTCACCCAGAAAATCTAGTCCTGATCCTGGTTTACAATGCTATGATCTCACTGTGCACACCTGTGAGCTCTTTACAACACCCCCCCCCCCACACACACACACACACACACACACACTGGTCTAATTATGTGGGCCTCTGAACACACCAAGCCTTTGGTCCACAGATCCCTTCTCCCAGGGGATGACCAGTAGTTGTCTACTTAGCTCATGCCTCCACCTCATTCAAGCCTCTGCTGAAATATCACATCCTCTGTGGAGCTTATTCCCACAGCCTCCACCCCCATCACTACTACCAACTGCCACCTTATACTCCTTTTCTTGCTATTCTTTTTACCCAGAGCACTATCACCCTAAAATATGCTGTGAAATGCATGCACTTATGTTTGCCCATTTCACATCTTATTGGATGGACAGCAGAGACCATTGTCTTCCCCCCTCCCCATGGATCTATCCCAAGGGCCTCGACTGGCACCTCAAATGAGGCATTCTTCTTGAATGAAAGCAAAGCTAATCAGGCCAGGTTCGGTGGCTCACACCTGTCACCCCAGCCTTTTGGGAGGCCAAGGCGGGTAGCTTGTTTGAGCCCAGGAGTTCAAGACCCACCTAGGCAGCATAATGAGACCTTGTCTCTAGAAAAAATATTTTTCAAAAAATTAGCTGGGCATGGTGGCACATGCCTGTAGTCCCAACAACTCGGGAGGCTGACGTGGGAGGCTCGCTTGAACCCAGGAGGTCAAGGCTGCAGTAAGCTATGATCGTGCCACAGAACTCAGCCTGGCTAACAGAGCAAGACTCTCAAAAAAAAAAAATAAATCAAGAAATGGAAAGAAAGCAAAGCTAACCACTGGGCTGCCAGAACCCCAGGAACATCCTGCACCATTCCATGGGCTGACAGACCCATCAGCAGCGATTCCTGTCGAGCCCCTCGAAACGGAATCAAATGTCCATTCTCCCAGTGACCCTGTTTGGGCAAGTGCAGCCATCCTTTCACCAGACCCTATCATGCTCCTGGGAAGGAAACTGCTGGACACCTGCCCTGCCTGTGTCTGCTCTCTTCCTTAGAAGAGCTCTGCTTCTTACTTGTGCCCGCGGCTTCCGAGCATGGAGGTGACGCTCAGGTCCCCTCAGCAGTTCTAGGAAACTGTGATGACAAAATGGACGGGCCAGTGAGAGGCAAGCAGCAGTGACACGAGGAGTTCTAGAAGGCCCCGTCAGGTGCTCCCAGGGCTTGGAGATGCACCTTCCCCTCTTCCTCCTGGGACTTCCCGCCTTGAGGCAGCCGTGACAGCTGGACCTTCAACAGCCACTGTGACCAAGAGCTCTTGGCCACAGACACACTAAAGGTGGCTGAGAAGTACAGAAGGGGCCTAGGCCCTGAGGAACCTGGCCTGAATGTGTATCAGCCATAGGTTTCCTGCCTCTAGCCTTGTTGTAAACACAGACAGTTAAGCCTCACCGGGGGCAGTGACCCATGCCTGTAATCCCAGCGCTTTGGGAGGCCGAGGCAGGAGGACCACTTGTGTCCAGGAGCATGAGGCCAGCCTGAGCAACACAGAAAGGCCTCATCTCCACAAAAAATAAAAATAAAATTTTAAAAATTATTTGGGTATGGTGATGTGTGCCTGTAGTCCCAGCTACTTGGGAGGCTGAGGCAGGAAGATTTCCCGAGCCCAGGAGGGCAAGGCTGCGGTGAGCCATGATCATGCCACTGCACTCCAGCCTGGGTGACGGACTGAGATGCCAACTCAAAATTTAAAAGAAAAAAGGAAAAGGAAAAAAAAATTAAGCCTCATGTGCCTCAGTCCCTCTAGTGGGGAGAGGTTTCCTGACAGGGGGTTGCACAAACCCTAAAATGAGGTCGCCTCCTTTCACCTGAACAACTCGTGTGTCGTCAGACCCGGCACCAACTGTCTTTTATTTTCTGAAATTACCACCCAGGACTTCCAGACTTCCCCGCGCCCAGCAGCCCTTCACGGCATCGTGTGTGTCCCCTGCCTTCATTCCCATTCCCAGCATTCCTTTTCATCACGGGGATAAGTATCTCCTCGTGTATTGGCTTCCCCCAGAGGAGGAAAAGGAGATTACTGCTACTCGTGGGGCAACCGCTAAGGTAGAGAGTGACAGGATGCCTACGTGAGCGTTTCAAGCTGACAGTCAGGGTGCCTCAGGGCCTTAGGCAAAACCTGTTCTTAAGTGTCATCAAGGTCGCTGTTGCAGATTCCCAGCTCCTGGAGAGTCTTCATCGTGTGAAGCAGAGAGCAGGCATCTCTCCAGAAGACAGGCTCTTCATCTGACTGCAGGGAAGGAAAGTGACATTCGCCAGGGGGAGTCATTTGACTCCAGCGATTTGAAAAGCAGTGCCTCTGGGAAGGTGTCTTTTGAGGGCACCTGTCCCTGGCTCAGACTCCATACCAGGCAGGAAGAAAGCAAGCATGGCCAAGCATGGAAACAACACCCAGGCCCACCACGGTAGTTGGTCACTCTGTATCCAGTTCAACATACCTGGGTCCTCAACTGGGGCCACCTCACCACCCAGGGGACATTGGGCAACGTCTGAAGATGCGTTTTCCCATCACAGCTGGGAAAAAGGACATGCCTCCGGCCAGGGCAGCGGCCCAGGATGCAGCTAAACAGAATGCCATGCACAACACAGCCCCCACCACAAAGAAGCCTTTGGCCCCGATGTCAACAATGCTGGCTTTTATTTCATTTATTTTATTATCGTTATCACTATTATTTGTAGAGACGAGGTCTCACTATGTTGCCCAGGCTCGTCTCAAATTCCTGAGCTCCACCCCAGCCTCCCAAAGTGCTGGGATGACAGGCATGAGCCACCACACCTGGCCCAAAATGCTGCAACTTAACTCAGAAACCCTGAGGTTAAGCAGAAGCAGAAGAGATTTTTAGAATATTGGTCCAATTAGACCCAAGACTGGAATTCAAGTTCTTTGTAGCCTTGAGCTAATCTTGTCACGGTCAACAAGTTCTAGAATCAGGGGCAGGCCTTGGAAATACAGGAAAAAGAAAAACAGTTTCTTTAAAAGACTCACCTAGAAGTTAGTTTCCCAGTGGGCTCCTTGCCTCCAAAGATGTGTTGAACACTCAGCTTAAGTTTCCGGAGAGAACGGCAGTGCTTCAGGCAGCATAACGACACCATCAGGTTTCTGTTGGCTTGAATATAAATGGTAGCCTCTGAGAAAAAGCTCATCATCTGACTCACAAATTCTTCCTCCTGGTTCTCAAACAGACAGCAAAACAAAGGTGTGTGGTGCTCCATGGCTTTTAGACCGTCGCCCAACTGCTGCATTTGCGCCAGCAAGTACTCCTTGAAGTGTCTTGCCGTCAGGAGTTGACGGCCAAAGGACGTCTCCAGGACCTTTCTTCTCTTCTCACTGAGGAGGCCAAAAGCGAAAGTGAGGATGGGATCAGAATCATCGTACTGATCCCTCTTGTCTTTATTCTCTTCGCTGCCTGAGGGAATCGGGCAATCGGGCAATCGGTGACTATCATCAGGTAGGCCATGGCCACACAAAACTCCCGGACATTCACGTGGGCAAACTGGTAATGATTTTCATGAGTGCTGCTGGGCAAAAGAACATTCAGGGCCTGCAACACACAGACGTCATCCTCAGTAAGTCCAACACTGCTGAGGTCTCTGATGCTAAAATTCAGAGTGTTGGGAAACAGTCCTTCCACCACCAGAATACCCAGGCACTTCAGGAAAACAAGGCAAGACTGACTGCCAGGAACTCCATCCTCAGACGTCAATGCATGGGCAAGGAAATGGCCATAGATATCCGTGGGCATTTGGCAGGAGAGGGGGACGTCAGCCCCCGTGCCCATCTGTTGGTTCAGCACCGCACACATGATCCAACATAGAATGGGCACTCTGCACAGACCCACAAGCACCTCATTCTCATGGACAAACTTGAAGGCTGCTGCAGCCCTCTGGCTGTCCTTGAAGAATAAGTTGAAATACACCCGCCTCTTTTCATCCAAGAGCTACAGGATCACACAGTAATCCGTTGGCTTTATGAATGCTTTGAAGGCCGCCTCGCCAGCAGGCCTCGATATGAGAAGGAACCAGGAGCCCGGAGCCATTTTTCTCTGCAGCAAACTAGCCAGGAGAACCAGTGCCAGTACCCGCTCTCTGCTGTCACTGCACAGAAAAGGTTCATCCGTGTTCAAGGTGAAACCCATGTTGTCCAAGTTCTCAAGTATAAACAGGAGCCTCTGGGAGTCAGATAGGATGTCTGCAATCGGGGCCGGGCCCTCAGACGAGTCCTTGGAGATCAGCTCCACCAAGCTACTGTGGGTCATCTGGTTCATTTCGTGAGCCATGAGGTGAACCACATATGAGATCCTGCCCTTTCACATGCCTCCGCCGCCACTGGCCCACTGCAACACCGCTGTTTTGACGATCATGGATTTCCCGGCTGGTGTCTCCCAGCAGGAGCACATTAAGATTCTCTTTTGAGTAAGAGCTGTTAGGATCAAACACCAAATGAAGAATGCAGAAAACATCTGCAGCAGCTTCACAGAGGAATTGATGATGAAATTCTTCCAAGGGGAACTTTTCCCTTGGAGCATGAATTTTTTTTTCAGGAGAACTTTGTGCATCTCTTCACTACCTAAGTCAGCAGGTACAGGGCAGAAGAGAGACAGAGCAAAGATAAATGTTTGAGATGTAAAAGCAATTTCACACTGTTTTCATAGTTACAGTAAATGTCAGTAATGTAAAAATAAGAGCTTTTTAACTTACTACCATTCATCGCAGAGATACAGATATGAGGAAATCTGTTCATCCATACAATGGAATCGGCAGATCAATAGCTTGGTCATCCTTCAAGGGCTTCCCTCTCACTGAATTATCCTGGCAACAAGGACTTAGCTCTTTTCTCTTTTGTGAGTCTCCAGATTTTATACAAGGGGGACCCCAAAACCCCAAAGTTATTTTTTGGAGGGTGGGTCCCCTGTAGGACAGGCTTCCCCCTCTAGGTGAGTGTCTAGGAACCCACAGCATCCGTGGACCAGCTAGGGTTGTTGTGAGAGAATGTGCTCGGCTTCAGCAAGTTTTTTTGGAGATTCTTTCAACACACTTGCCCATTCCATGGTGGGTGATTCACAGGAACAACCTGCCCACACCACACTGAGGGTTCAGCAGTTTTTGACCCCAAACCACATGATCCCCACGCCCCACCTTCCCTATTCACCTAACCTCACCCTGAGCAACTTTTTTGTTGTTTTCCTTGATGAAGAAGATTCTCAAAGGAAGTCTGCCAATAAGCAAGAGGTGAAACAAAAAAACAGCAGAAGCACCAAAAGGCATTCAAGTGGACGAGTTCAAAAACTGTTTTTAGTAGTGAAAAAAGCATCTTGATAGGTGTATTGCATCCGCCGGGGAGTACTTTGAAGATGACTAAAGTTTAAACATGGAAGAATAAATACACACTTTTTAATAAATAAATGCCAGGGTATTTTGGGCCCCTCTTATACAATAAAAAAATCTAAATGCAGAGAACCAGAAAACCATGTTCCATGATACAGAAAAAAAATTCTGAAAAATGTCTACATAGGCCCTTTGCTCATTTTTTTGATTGGGTTGTTTTCTTGCCATTGAGCTGAGTACCATATATATATTAAACATTAGTCACTTATCAGACATATGGTTTGCAAATAGTTTCTCTCAACCCATGGGTTGTCTCTTTAGTAACTGTTTCCTTGGCTGTGCAGAAGGTTTTTTAGTATGATACACACACCCACAAATAATAAGTATATGAGGTGATAGATTTGTTAATTAGCTTGAGTTAATCATGCCACAATGTAAACAAGCATGCAGTGAAAAATTACACAGCGTACTTACATATACACAATTTTCAATTAAAAATATATTTTTGAAAATTGCATAGATGCACACCCAGATGTAAGCTAGCTTTTGAAGTTAAGAACTAAGGATTTTATAGTTACATTTTACAATGAATATTATTTTTCATGTATAAAGAATATACATAAGAATCAGATGGCAACTCTGTAATGTAAAATACACACTATTCAAGACACAATTCACTGGAATGGATGAACAAATGGCACACGGCAGAAGAAAGGATTTGGGAGCCTCGACACAGATTAATAGATCTATCCCAACTTAAGCACAGAGGAGAAACAGTCGTGAGACCAATCGCACCATCAGGGATCAGTGCTACAATATCAAAGGATATGGGTGTAAAATCCATGGAATTAAGCCACAGGGAGTTCTCACCATCCATACACTGGGATGGATACTATAAAAAAGACAAGAGATAAGTATTGGCAAGGATGTGGAGAGAAGGGAACCCTCTGCACACTGTTGGTGGGAATGTACATCGGTACAGTCATTACAGAAACCTGTACAAAAGTTCCTCAAAAGGTTAAAAATAGAAACTCCATGTGGGCAAGCAATCTCACTTCCAAGGATATGGACAAAGGAAGTGAAATCATTGACTTGAAGAGATGTCTGCACTCACATGATCATGACAATATTATCCACAAGAGCAAAGACATGGAAGCAGCCCAAGTGCCCAGTGACAGATGAACGAATGAAGAGAATGTGAGATTCACATGCAATGGAAGATCAATCAACCTTAATCAAGAAAGAAATCCTGTCATATCTGAAAACATAGGTAAACCCGAAGCACATTATGCAAAGTCTAACAAGCCAGACACAAAAAAATACTTTGTGATTTCACCTATATGGAGAACCGAAGAAAAAGGTGAATACAAGGCTGGAGGCAGTGGTTCATGCCTGTCGTCCCAGCACCTTGGGAGAACGTGGGGGGGGGGTGGCTGAACCCAGGAGTTTAAGACCAGCCTGGACAACTTGATGAGACCTCGCCTCTACAATAAATTTTAAAAATAGCCAAGAATGGTGGTACATGCCTGTACCAGGTACTTGAGAGGCTGAGGTGAAAGGATGGCCTGAGTCCAGGAGGTCAAGACCGCAGTGAGCCATAAGCATTCCACTACTCAACAGTCTGGGTGACAGAGTGAGACTCCGAGAAGGAAGGACGGGGAGGGGAGGGGAGGGGAGGGCAGGGCAGGTGATTCAGTGGGAAGAAAACATGGGGGAAAAACTCTCAACATTTTTTTTTAGATTTCTCCAAAAAAATTCAATGTCAGAAGGCATGGTAGAGTATTTTGTCCAGTCGAGTTTTTATTTGTGTATAGACATTCAAGGCCCAGTGTGGTAGCTCACACCTGCAATCCCAGTACTTTGAGGTGGGAGGACTGCTTGAGCCCAGGGGTTTGAAACCAGCCTGGGCAACCCCATCTCAACAAAAAAAATTTTTAATTAGCCAGGCATGGTGGTGCACACCTGTGGCTTCTGCTACTCAGGAAGCTGAGGTGGAAAGATGGCCTCAGCCCAGAGGTGAAGGCTGCAGTGAACTCCAACTGTGCTACTGGACTTCAGACTGGGTGACACAGTGAGACTCTCACCTCAAAAAAAAAGACATTCAAACAGTCTTGACATAATAGTACATTAAGTAATCCCACACCCATGGATCCTTTTGGGGTGGAGATGGGAAGGCAGCAATGAAGTGTCCAGTTAACCAAGAGCATGGAATAGCTGCTGGGGACCCTGGGGACAGGGGTGTGCACAAGCTCTGTACAGGCTTGGACACAGAAATGAGTCCAAACACAACATGCATGATGGCCGTCAAGAACCAATGAGAGGAACCTCAAGGACATAAAAAGGTATGTAACAATGGGAAGGAGGGAGAAGGCAAAGGGAACAAAGAAACCCATCTGTTGTGGTGAGGCAGGAACCATACTATGATTTTTTTTATTTTAAAGATATGGGGTACAACTCAGGCTTAGGTATACAAGTGGTCATTGTACAGGTAAAGTTTGGGCCTCACTTTGGTCTCCACATCACCTGGTTTGAAATCAGGCACACTTAGTGATGTTATGTAATAAGGGAACATACCTCAAAATAGTAAGAGCCGCCTGTGATAAACCCACAACCAACATATTGCTAAACAGCCAGAAACTGGAAGCATTTCCTCTGGAATCCAGACCCAGACAAGGCTGCCACTCTCACCCCTCCTATTCAACATTGTGTTGGAAGTCCTAGCCAGGGCAATCAGTCAAGAGAAAGAAATCAGGGGTATCCAAATAGGAAAAGAAGAAGTCAAGTTATCCTTCTTTGCTGATGATATGATCCTATACCTAGAAAACCCAGGAGAATCTGTCAAAAATTTCCTTGCAATAATAAGGCACTTTGGCAAAGTCTCAGGGTAAAAAATAAATGTGCAAAAGACAGTCACATTCTTATACACCAACAGGCAGAGAACCAAATAAAAAGCACAATCCCATTCACAACAGCCACAAAAAAAATGAAACGCCTCAGTATCTTCCTAACCAGAGAAATGAAAGATCTTTACAATGAAAACTACAAAACACTGCTCAAAGAAGTCAAAAATGACACAAACAAGTGGAAAATATTCCATGCTCATGGACTGGAAGAATCAACATACTATAAAATATTTAACCAGGAAGACACAAAATTTCAGTAACTTAGTATTTCATAACTTCTTTCCTCAGCATTAGAAGAAACATCAATGGTCCGGCACACTGTAGTCCAGTTTCTTCTGTTTTATTTCATTTTACTTCTAAATCCGGACATCCACGTAAAAACATTTTATTGAGAAGACACTACTAATAAGGACCTAGCTGACGCTTAGGGGTAGCGTTAACTATTAATCCTAGTTGTATCTTGAAGGTGTGGTTTCAAATGATGACTCTTTAAAAACAAATGTTATTGTGTGTATTTGAGGTTCACAGCATGCTGTTATGGGATACATATGGCTAGAGAAACAGTCACACTAGGGGAGCAGATTAGCACATCTGTCACCCCACACAGCCACATTTCTGTGTGACAAGAGCAGTTAAAAGCTACTTATTTGACGAGCATCCCATATGACACACTCTCATGAACTGTCATCCTCAAACCATGTATTAGACCTCTAGACCTGCTCAGTCTACCTGCCTGCTACTTCACCAGAATGATCCATTTCTGAGATGTCCTTGTTTCTTGACTTTTTATATAGTGAGCCTGTATTATTTCACATTCAAAAGACCAGGCATGGTGGCTTGAGCCTATAATCCCAGCACTTTGGGAGGTCAAGGTGGGAGCATTGTTTGGGCTCAGGAGTTTTGCACCAGCCAGGATAGCGAGCCCTTTTCTCTATAAAAAATAATTTAAAAAAACAATAGCCAGGCATAGTAGCATGTGCCTGTAGTCCCAGCAACTCCGGAGGCTGAGGCAGGAGGGTTGTCTGACTCCAGGAGGTCGAGGCTGCTGTGAGCTGTGATGGTGTCACTGCACTTCAGCCTGGGCAACAGAGTGAAACCCCGACTCAAACAAATAAATAAATAAAGCATAAAGAAGCTTTACCAGAGTTTCACAGGATTAAACACACCTGAGCTTAAGGTCCAGGCAACTCAGTGTCTATGCTCCGAGCCAAGGGAGGGTCCAAAAAGAAACACACAGAGAGAGTTCTCAGATTTTGTTTCTCTTTCCCACTACTGACCATCTAGGAAGCTGCTAGAATAGAGCATCATTTCCAAGGCACTGGGCTGTCACCATGCACACAGTAGGCTTGTGACTCCACCCTCAGGAAAATGGCATGTACTAACCAGACCACACTGCAGAGGTGAGTAACACTCTTCATAGGAGAACATACTTGTCAGGTATTAGTGAGGTAGGCACAACCCCTTGACTTGTGGAGGGGAAAAGGCAGACCCCGACAGGACCTAATATTTGAAGCTTTATGTATTTCCATTTTTTTTTTTGAGTCGGGGTCTTACTCTGTTGCCCAGGCTGAAGTGCAGTGGCTCACTGCAGCCTCGACCTCCTGGGCTCAGACAATCCTCCCTCCTTAGCCTCCTGAGTAACTGGGACTACAGGCATGTGCCACCACTTCCAGCTAATTTTTTGTAGAGATGAGGTCTCACTATATTGCCTGGTCTTGAGCTTCTGGTCTCAAGCGATCCTCCAGCCTCGGCCTCCCAAAGTGCTGGGATTACAAGCATAAGCCATCACTTTATTTATTACACCTCCACTCCTACCATTAAAATTACTCTCCTACCTAGGTATATTGACGTAAATTAATTATAAAACTCTGGGAGAATTTCTACAGAAACTGACACATTGTCACCCATTGGGAGGGAGCTTTAGGATGAGGACAGTTTAAGGTATTGTTAACATCACTTGAACATGTTTATGTAAAGTTTGGTAAATGAAGGTGAGTTCAAACACAGCATGTATAGTGTGCCCTTATTTTCTGCACTCATATCTGTCTACTTGCACAGAAATTTCCAGAGGGATAGAGCTGTTAACCCTGGAAAGAGCTCAAGGGAGAGGATTCCAGGTGACTTTTTCTATTTTCCTTTTTGGTATTCTTTGAATATTCTATGCTATGTATTAGATTTTTTCTGACTATATGTATATTTTGTTTATATGGGATAAGATGTGAAAAATAAAAGCCAAGTCCCAGCTCAGCACTTTGGGGGAGGATTTCTTGAGCCCAGGAGTTGGAGACTAGCCTGGGCAACATAGTGAGACCCCATTCTCTACAACACTAAAAAAATTTTTTTAAAAATCAGCCAGGTGTGGTGGTGCATGCCTGTAGTCCTAGCTACTCAGGAGGCTGAGGTGGAAGGATCACCTGAGCCCAGGAGGTCAAGGCTGTGGTGAGCCATGATCATGCCACTGCACTCCAGACAGAGTGACAGAATGAGACCCTGATTTTTTAAAAAAGTTGATAACCATAGTAACTGTCTGAAAAATCAGACCTGAAGGATAGTAGTAAACCTGAATCCATGTTTTGTGTAGAGATGGCAGCTACTTGGTGTATTTTCAAGACCTGCCTGGCTGGTCCCTGTAAGTCTTTTCAGATGAATGCAGAATAGACAACAGATGAAAAATATATGACAAGAAAGCCTGGAATTTGAGTCCTTAATGGCCAAGCATGGGGGCTCAAGCCTATAATCCCAGCACTTTGGGAACCTGAGGCAGGAAGATCACTTGACACTAGGAGTTTGAAACCAGTCCTACAAAAAAAATTTAAAAATTAGCTGGGTTCAGTGGCTCAGCCTGTAATCCCTCACTTGGGGAGGCTGAGGTGAGTGGATCGCCTGAGCCCGTGGGTTCGAGACCCACCTGGGCAACTTGGCGAGACCTCATCTCTACAATAAATCAAAAATTAGCCGGGTGTGGTAGCGCGTGCCTGTAGTTCCAGCTACTTGGAAGGTTGAGGTGGAAGGATCGCCGGAGCCCAGCAGGTTGAGGCTGTGGTGGCCGGGAGTGGCCACTGCACTCCAGTCTGGGCAACAGTGAGACTCCAACTCAAAAAAAAAAAAATTAGCTCTGCATGGTGACATGCACCTGTAGTCCCAGCTACACAGGAGGCTGAGGTGGGAGGACTGCTTGAATCCACGAGTTCAAGGCTGTAGTGGGCCGTGATCGCACCACTGAGCTCCAACCTGGGCAACAGAACAAGATCTTGCCTCAAAAAATTAATAAATAAAATTGAAAAATAAAATTTAAAAGCTAAAAAAATGGGATTGGTTACATTTAACTTAGAGTCTTAGCTCTGCTACCTAAGGGACTTTGGTCTGGATGCTTGAAATTGGTAAGTTCCTGTAATCTCTCAGACATTCAGCTTTTCAACTTGGTTACATAATTATATCTATTTCTGAGATGCTTGGTAATGGCTGAAGGAGCCAATGAACATGATGTGCTTAAGAGAATACCCAGTAAATGAGCGTACCATAATCTTGACACACAGGCCCATACATTTCTTGGGCCAGATCTTATGGTTCTATGCAGAGGTCCAGCCTCCGTAGAGCAGGGCCTGAGGTGGGGGGAGGGAATGAGAAAAGAAAGACAAAGAACAGCAGGATTGGGAGGTCTCTTGCCTCAATAGGCGAGAGCAAGTTTATTCTTACAGTATGTTTTCTTATATAGAGCAAAACTACATAAACAAGAAATATTTTAACGCTAGCATCAAGCTGGGAAAAAGTTAACATTTAGGACTTTCCCTGACAAGCTTACTATAGTGCTAACATCTTTGTTTTCTGAGAGTCTAAGTAAAACTATTAACATCTGTGTTCTTGAAGTTCTGAGCAAAGTTATTATCGAAGTAGGCTACATCCAGGCCACGCAGACTAGAGGTCGCACCACCCGAATTCTACTAAATCAGCAAACATGGAGGGAAGGAGATACTGGCCAAGCTCCTGTTGGAGCCAGGCCAAAAACACAAGGACCTTGTCAAGCTCATATCCTTGTCTCCTTCAGTTCTAGAACAAAGTTCTATGTAGGCCTCTACCCTAGCTTAAGCTGGGCATGGTGGCATGTGCCTGGAGTCCCAGCTACCTGGGAGGCTGAGGTAGAAGGATCAACTGAACCCAGGAGGTCGAGGCTGTGGTGAGCTCTAGAGTGGAGCAGAGATCTACCCTCACTTAAGCACATTCTCGGAGTGGATCTAACCTTGGCTGGCTACCTTCACAAAAGCCAGTTATCATGAAGGCAAAAAGCAGGGGTGGAACCATTTACAGGACAGGACACAGCCCGCATTCACTCCCTCACCGACCCTCTTATGACTTCCAGGCCTGAAGATGGGTGCTCTGGGGGTGGAGAAGTCACTTGCCGAAACCACCAAGCTTCTTGCCAGCTTCCCCAGATCCCTACCCACTCGGCAAATGCCCCCACTCACGGTTTCATCTGTTGATCTTCTCACAGAGATCCTCACGGTGGATCTTTTGGAATATGCCGGCCATCACATTCCAAGAGTGCTGTGCCTTGTAAGAGGTGGTCAACAAGTTGGCCACATCCTGTCTGGTCATCCTGAGGTTGATCAGTGGGCTCTGTGACAGTCCAAACCACTCAACCTCTTGTTCAAACTAATTCTTAAAATTCCAGAATTCCTTGTCACTGAGATCATCTAGATACCACAGCAGGTCAAAGTCTGCAGAATCCGATTCTGCCATCTTTCTTCTCCCACAAGGTCAGACTTCAGAGAGAGGGGAACTCAAGGGATAAGGAGCTTAAAAAACAGATACGCAATCAGAATCAAGCAACACAGTAGTACCAGCTCATCCCAAGTTGGCACTGTGGAAAATTCCTGTGCTGATATGAGCTCCTTTTTGATAAGCCATCCATAACATGCCTGGACTTTTTCTTGCTGGGTCAAGGCCTTTGTCAGTTGCTCCTGATAGACATCTAGGTTGAAATAAATGTGGAACATCCATTGTGTTAAAAGGCAACGTTCAGCTGGGCTCGGTGGCTCAGTCTGTAATCCCGCGCCTTTGGGAGGCTGAGGTGAGTGGATTGCCTGAGCCCGCGGGTTCGAGACCCGCCTGGGCAAGTGAGACCTCATCTCTACAACAAATCAAAAAAAAATCAGCCGGGCGTGGTAGCGCGCGCCTGTAGTTCCAGCTACTCGGAAGGCTGAGGCGGAAGGATCGCCAGAGCCCAGCAGGTCGAGGCTG
>CAUYQG010008359.1:0-20938 GCA_963574415.1 Tarsius wallacei | reverse complement strand
AGGATCTTAGAACAGTATTGGATACTGTAATACTTACATATTTCCACATTTTCAGAATGACTGTACATTTTAAACTAAAGTAATGGAAGTTAACCAGAGTAACAAGCAGAATGCCAATCCTTAAGCAGGTGCTCGAATTATTGTCAGGTAATAATAAATAGACAAATTTTCAAAAATGTCACGTGACGGCATTTTTTAGATATTGACTTTAAAATACATGTGATTCCTTTGTGCAGTGTTTTCCAAAGGTTAATTATAACAAAAAGAGATTTTGCCAAACATAAATATTTTAAAATAAATATTTAAATTAGTAATCATTCACTTTATATTTTACTTAATCAATTACATAATGTTGAAAAATTAACTTATTAACTAGTTTCTTGAAAATATTGATCAGTGACTACTGCCATTGCATCGTGTACTAACATACCTTATAGATCCTGACATTTTAAATAATTAATAAGTTTACATTATCCATGAGTCCTCAGAATTAATTTGGTCACTAAAAGGCATACAAATTTCGTGAGAAGTGAGACAACTCTAACTATATACATAGTATTTTACATAAAAATACAGGTTTGTGATGGAGAAAATGTAAAACTCTAGAACTACTTCACACCAAGCAAACAATATTTAATATTTCACAGAGATCCATTTTTTTCTGAATACTAAAACACTTTCCAACTAGCTTTTAAAATTTTTATTTTAAACATGTGGGATACAATTCAGGATTAGGTACATAAGTGATCATCCTATAGGTAAAGCTTGGTTCTCCTTTTGATCCCCACTTCGCCTGGTTTGGGATCAGGCACCCTTATTGATGTTTCATGTCCTCCCTCCTCCCTCCCCAGTCAGTGTCCCACTACTGCCAATCCCATTCTTATAGTATTATGATAAATATTCAGCATCTGCTTATGAGTCAGAACGTATGGTACTCATCTTTGTTTCTGTGATAGGTCACCGAGCATGATATACTCTAAATTTATCAAAGTTGCTGTGAAGTCCATAAATTTTTCCCTTCTTTATGGCTGCATAATTTTCCACAGATCTTTTATCCAGTTCAATTTTGATGGGCAGCATGGTTGATTCCCTGTCTTTGCTATTGTGAATAATGCTGCAATAAATATGCATGTGCAGGTATCTTTTTAAAGAGTGATTTGAGTTTCTCCAGGTATATTTTCAGAGGGGGATTGCCGAGTCATATGACATGTGAATTTTTAGATCTTGTAGAAATTGCCACAGTATTTTCCACAGAGGCTGGATTAGTTTTCACTCTCACCAACAGTATAGAAGTGTTCTCTTTTCCCCACATCCTCTCCAGCATCTGTTGTTTTGAGTTATAAATAATTGCCCTCCTGATTGGACTTAGGTGGTTTCTCAATGAGGTTTTGATTTGCAGTTCTTTGATAATTAGTAAGGCTGAGCATTTTTCATATATCTGTTGGCTGCTCACATGTCTTCTTTTTAGAAGAGTCTATTCATATCTTTTGCCCGCTTTTTAATGGGGCTGTTTTTGTTTGTTTTCTTTGGCATGTTTGCATTCCTTGGAGACCCTGGATGTTAGGCCTTTGTCAGATATACAGTTGGAAGATATTTTTTCCCATTCTGTGGGCTGCCTCCCCACTCTCTTGATAGTTTCATTTGCTTTGCAGAAGCTTTTCAGTCTGATGAAGTCACACTCGTCTATCTTATCTCTTGGGGCATGAGCTTTCAGGATTTTGGTCAGGAATTGGTTGCCATTTCCAATTTCCATAAGAGTGTCTCTTGCATTTTCTAAGATTCTTTACTTTGAGGTTTTATGTTTAGGTCTCTGGTCCATTAAGAGTTGATATTTGTGTATGGTGATAGGTAGGGGTCCTGTTTCATTCTTCTACACGTGGTCAGCCAATTTTCCCAGTACCATTTACTACATAGGTTCTCCTCTCTCCAGTGGTTTTTGGTGGAGGCTTTGTAGAAAATGAGTTGGTTGAGAAATTAAGGTTTTGCTTCTGAAATCTCTATCCTGTTCCATTGGTCTGTATGCCTGTTCTTGTACCAATACCTGAGTGTTTTGATTATTGTAGACTTATAATAAAGTTTAAAGTCTGGAAGTGTGATACTGCCTACTTTATTTCTTTTACTGAGGATTGTTTTGGCTATTTGTGGTGATTTGTGTTTCCATATGAATTTCTGTATTTGTTTCCAGTTCTTAGAAGAATGATATTGGTAATTTAATGGGTATTGTGTTGAATTTATAGATTGCCTTGGGTAGAATGGACACCTTAACAATGTTGATTCTTCCAGTCCTTGGGCATGGACAATTTTTCCATTTTTTTGTGTGCCTTCTTTGATTTCTTTGAGTAGTGTTTAGGAATTTTTGCTGTAAAGGTCTTTCACATCTCTGATTATGATGAGGCAAAGGTATTTCATTTTTTTTTTTTTTTGTGGGTATTTTGAATGGTATTGTGCTTTTTATTTGGTTTTCTGCCTGTGTTGTTGGTGTAAAAAATGCATGTTGATTTTCAACCCGAGACTTTGCCAAAATCCTTTATCAGTACAAGGGGTTTTTTGACAGATTCTCTTGGGTTTTCAAGGTATAGGATCATATCGTCCACAAAGAGGGATGACTTAACTTCCTCTTTTCCTATTTGGATACTGCTCATTTCCTTACCCTGTCTGATTGCTCTAGCCAGGATTTCCAGCACTATTTTGAACAGGAGTGAGAATAGACAGTCTTGTCTTGTTTCGGATTTCAGGAAAATGCCTCCAATTTCTGTCCATTTTAACAATATTTAGGCTGTGGGTTTATCGTAGATGGCATTTACTATTTTGAGGTATGTCCACTCCAGGCTTAGGTGTTCAAGTGTTTTTTCAAGAAGAGATGCTATTTTTTTTTTCAAAAGCTTTTTCTCTGTCTAATGATATAATCATGTGGTTATTGTTTTTATATCTGTTGATGTATTTAATTCCATTAATGGTCTTATGGATGTTGAATCAGCCCTGCATCCTAGGAATGAAACCCACTTGATCATGGTGGACAATTTTTGAAATGTGTTGTTGGATCCAGTTTGTTAGAATCTTGTTGAGAATTTTTGCATCTATGTTCATCAGGGATACTGGTCCATTCTCCTTTTTTGTTGGATCTTTACCCAATTTGGGTATCAGTGTGATGTTAGCTTCAAAAAATGATTTGGGGAGAGTTTTGTCTTTCTCAATTGCCTGGAATACTTTCATTAGGATCGGTAATAGCTCCTCCTTTTATGTTTCCTAGATTTCTGCTAGAAAGCTGTCAGGCCTAGGACTTTTTTTTATAGGTAGTTTTCTTATGACAGAGTAAATTACCTGGATTGTTATTGTTCAACTTAGGGTCTCAATTTCTTCTTGTTTCAACTTTGGGAAGTTGTGTGATATCAGAAAGTCCTTCATTACATTTAGGTTTTACAGTTTGTTTCCATATAGGTGTGCATAGTCATCTGTTATTTCTTCAGGGTCAGTTGTAACTTGATTTTTTGAATTTCTAATTGTGTTTATTTGGGCTTTTTCTTTCTTTTCCTTGGTCATTCTGCCTAAGGTTCCATCAATCTTGTTTATCCTTTTTTTCCTATGATATTTTTGTCTTTTATGTCCCATATTTGAATTTTTACTTTGATGATTTCTGTTGAAATCTGGGTTTTGGTGGTCTTGATTTTCCAGCTTTCTTTGGTGATTTGTTAGGCTGTTAACTTGTGATCTTTCTATTTTCTTGATGTGTGTGCTTAGAAATATAAATTTTCATCTTACTACTAGTTTCATGGTACCCCAGAGGTTTTGGTAAGATGTGTCTTTGTTTTCCTTTGTTTCCAGGAATCTTTTAATTTCTGTTTTGATTTCTGTGTTGACCCAAAAGTTCTTCAGCATCATGCTGTTTAGTGTCCATGTCTTTTTGTGCTTTGGGGGAATTTTGTTGGTGGTGATATTTTCTTTTATTCCACTGTGGTCTGAGATGGTGCATGGCAGTATTTCAATCTTGTGAAATTTGTTTATGCTTGTTTTATGGCCGAGGCTATGGTCGATTTTGAACTACATTCCATATTGTGATGAGTAGAATGTATATTCTGTGGTTGTTGGATGGAATGTTCTGTAAGTTTCTATTAATTCCATTTGGTCAAGCATCAAGTTGAGGTTCTGAATCTCCTTGTTCATTTTTTTGCCTTGATGATATATCTAGGATTTTTAGTGGGTATTTAAGTCCCCAACTATGATAGCGTTAGAGTCAATATTTTTCTTTTAGCTTATTTAGTAGTTGCTTTATAAAAGCCGGTGCTCCTGTGTTGGGTGTATATATGTTTAGGATGGATATTTCTTGTTGATGTATTGAACATTTTATCATTATGTAGTGTCTTTCTGTATCTTTTCTAATTTTTGATAGTTTGATGGTTGTTTTATCTGATATTAAGATTGCTACTCCTGCTTTTGTCTTCTGTTTGCCTGAAAGTTTCTTTTCTATCCTCTTTCAGTCTGTTGGTGTCCATTGTAGTAAGATATGTTTCCAGTAGGCAGCATATTGTAGGGTCATATTTTTATTTATTTATTTATTTATATAAATCCAATTTGCCATTATATGTCTTTTCAGTGGTGCATCTAGTCCACTGACATTTGGGCTGATTATTGAAATCTGAGAGTTTATACCTGTTATGAGGTTCTTATAAGGCTGTTTTGTTTTCTTTTAACTTTTGAGTTGATGTGTGTGTGGTTTCAATATTGCAGTTGTGAGGTGTGTTGTATTGATTCTATGTTTTCCTACATTTTTGGGAAGTACATTTTTTTTCTTCTTCTATGGTTCATACCTTCTTGAGTATCTCCTGTAGAGCTGGTCTAGAAGCAGCATAATCTTTTAAGAAATGGATATCTGGTAAGTATTTTAACTCTCCAACATTAATGAAGCTGAGCAAAACTGGTTTGGAAATTCTTGGTTGAGGAGGGAGTGGTGGGGGTGGGTAGGGCACTAGTCCTCCCCTACCAATCTCATAAGATCAGAGGGATCCCCTCTGGTGGAGAGGTTTGGGAATGTCTCCTACACAGTTGCCAGGGTAAGGTACCCAGCCAGGCTTATTCCATAGTTCAGTTCTTCTAGTGCTACTGCTGTCCAGGCTCCACCTGGGTTTGTTCCTCTTAGAAGTGTCCCAACCATGTGGGTTTTACGTTCAGAAGATTGCTGGGGAGAAAGGAGTTGGGTCAGCCCAGGACTCACCATTGATCTCTTGGCAGGCCTCCTTTGTCCTTTTCTGGTTGCTCCCTTTGTTCCGTGGCTGGGTCAGGGTATGAGTTGGGGTGCCTGAGACTGCACCCATCCTGCCCCTACAAAGTTTGTGTTTTTGGGATATCCCATCTGTGTCATGATCAATCCCAGAGCCGTTAACTCCCCAGTCACAGAAAGTGGGTCTGTTGCTCCATGGTGAGCAAGCAGTAGCACCTCCCCACTCAGTTTCCAACATGGTGGCAGGGTGCTTGTTTCATCTTCTCCAGTGGCACTCTGTCTCTGGCTCCCTCATTGTGCTCCCTCTGCAGCCCGCACTGCCAGTATACAGCCAGGTGCAGGCAGTCTGGCCATGGCAGTCACTCTCATCAGCTTCTTCCCAGGAAGGACTGCTAATTTTCTAAAATGGCACTCAGGTTCTCCACTCTAAGAAGTGCTAAGGTCCAAGTAGAGCAGCTGCAGCATCAACTACTTCACCAGGACAGCCCTTGCCACTTGCTTTCAAGTCTCCACTCAGCCAGTCACTCATATGCCCACTTATAGACACGTAGACACATTCGGCCATATACTCACTCACACATGGACTTGCACAGTCTGGCTGGTTCTGCCACCATCTTCCTCCTTCTCTACCTTAAGCTAGCTTTCTACTGTGGGTTTGTTCTTTCAGACAGAGTTGGTGCAGAATAAAATCCTCCTTATTTCAAATGACTGTGTGCACATGTGTGCATGTGTGTGTACATGCATGTGTGTGTGCTTTAAATAGGAGACAGAAGAAGACCCATGGGTCCAGGAAAGGAGTCACAAAACCAGATAAGTTACATGGATACAAGGCAGAAACTGCAGGATTATTTACACAAGGAGAAAAGCCATTCTGGTTAACTAGTAAGGAATAGCAATAGCAGTAGTTCCAAGAAAATATTTGAGAAACAAATTTTCATTGGTAATGCATTGCATAAAGATATTTCAGTAAAATAGCCTTCAGTCAATGGAGGATTTTCTGTGGCTACTTATAAAAACATTGATGAAAGGAAGAAACATCGTGGGGCATACAGGCCACACACACACAGAGGCTCCTCAAAAACTAAGATTACAAGCAAAGAAAACTAGTGCACATAAGTAGAAAACATTTCCATTTTAAAAATCTCAACACCAAAAGGTATTGGAAAATCTTACCAATACACTTTTTTTGTGTGGTTTTTCCAAGGTTTATAATACTCCGGGTAGACAGCCTCTGAATCTTAGAGGCAGTGTTGTATTTTCCACTGACTGATCTTGAGGCCTCTCTCTGGAGTGTGGCTGTGAGTCAGCCCTGCCCCTACAGGGGAGATGGCCACACATGTTCACATCATGCTTCTCACAGGATGTTTTTTTAATCCTAGCAGACAATCTGATGCCTAAATTTACCACCAGTAACCAGTGTCCCTCTCACAGGAAACTTGTTTAAACTGGCAGATGCCCCTGTCTGACCTGAGTCTAATTTCATCTTACCAAGGAAGTCACTCCCTGGGAGAGCCCTGACCAGAAGTAGAGTTAGGTTTTAGTTTGTTGTTTAGGTGAGTCGCAGAGGAGACAATGAAACAAAACACTGAAAATAGCAGAAGCAGTTTTTTTTTTTTTACTTTCAGATCCCAGAAAGAAGAGGGCAGCATGGTTCACGGGGCCCACAGGAAGGGAGCAGCCCTCCTGGAGATGCACACTCAACCACAGTGGGAGTGAGAGAGAAAGACCTAGTGGGAGTGAGAGAGAAAGACCTATAGGTTGTAGCCTTTATCGGTGTTTCCCTGTGGCAACACTTGCTAAAACAAAGTTGTCACCTTTTCCTGTGCAACAAAATTACCACCAACCTTCTTCATTTATTTCACTTGCCTTATCTCTCTATATTTTGTTGGTGGCTAAGGTTTCATCATAAAATTCATTTTCATGATATTTCTGTATTTATATTTGTAAGTTGAAGAATAGTAATCATTTTATTTATCTGAAAGCATTTATCTCCTTATATTTTATTTTAATAGTTTGTTTAGAAATATTCTAATTTGATTTTTTTTTCTTTTAATTGCAATGTCCAAGAAAACTGTGTGTATATGTTCATGCATACTCTATTTACTGTGTTCATAGTTTTTAATTATTCATTTGAAAACTAAAATCTATTGGTTCCTCCAGGACGAGAATATTTTAAAGACAGATTTTTAGCAAGTGATAGGGAAGTGGGAAAATGGGCAGCAAAGTCTTAGCGTCACTTCTTTATAAACGTAATGTAAAACTATTAATTACAGACATAATTCTGAAAAAAAATGCAATCACGATTATCCAAGATCAACAAATACAGTCAATTCTCCACAATAAGATAACTTTTATTATACAATAAGTGTGAGTTTGTTTACATAGCTGCAGTTATATGTAAACTAATTTTAAAATAATGTTTGAATAAGCCTCATTCAACACATTTCAAAGAACCAATCTTGTAAAGTAGGATATAATTTATACTGGCCCCCAAAATAACATTTACAACTTCCAAATTTAAAAATGAAAGTTATAAAATACATTACATAAATAGATAAGTTCTCAAGAAGGATAGCAGCCTCATAGCTCTCATGATTGGTCACATGAATATCATGCCCAGTTTAGTGAACATTTTTAATAAAATTTTAAGTTATATTAAAATGAATACTAGTTGGTTTGTTCCAATGAAATAAAAGGAAGTGTGTTGGGGGTTTCCAGATAGCCCCTATGCTCAGTGATTTGCTAGAGTAACTCACAGAACTCCATATATTGTTTTACTTATGATGGTGACTTTTTATAGAGAAAGGATACAGAATAAAACCAACAAAAGAAAAACACACATGGGTGAAGTCTGAAGAAATCAGAAGCAAGCTTCCAAATATTCTCTCCCCAGGGTGTCAATCAAGATGTGCTTAAATTCTTCCAGCAGGAATTTGGGTACCACATATACAATATCTATCAGGTTACCCCAGTAGAGGTTTATAACCCCAATATCCAAGGTTTTTATCTGGGGCTTATCATGTAGATGGGATCCACAGAACAAACAAAAATTCCAGACTCCTAAGAAGGAGCCAGGTGGTCAGCAAGAATCAAATTTTTTACACAATAGTGAGCCCCTTTTATCCATCAGGAAATGATAAGAATTCTTCCAAAATCCAAGCTCCTGGCACCAACCAAAGGCAACCTTGTAAGCAGGGCATTTTAAGAATCACAGTCTCAAACCTGCTATATCAATTATTTTCTGCACAAAAATCTTTTAAAACTGGATTCTATAATCATTTTAATTATTGTTTAAAAATGTGATGCTATCTGTGATGACAATCTGAGGTCTGTTTCCTAAAAAAACCTTTACTATAAGCAAAAAAAGTAATTGTAAGTCACCAATTGGAGAAACAAGGATTGCAAGAGCATGTTTCTGCAGCAGTTAAATAATCGGTTGATGCTAATTGCTTGGCATTTAAAGAAATTAAATATTTTTTCTTTCTTTCAATTTTCATTTAAATTGCTAGACATGAACATACTCTCTGTGGCATTAACACTGCTTCTCTAATCTCATATGTTGTAGATGGCTGACAGAACACTTGAAGAATGATCTCTTGTATCCAATGGCACTCAACAGTGCAGGTGTGAGCTATAGACACTACAGTTCTTTGTGAAAGAGCTTCTTCATTTTCCCAAGGGGTTGAAAATCTCTTTCTCATCATTCATGTGCATATCTCTGAAGCAAATAAATCATTTTTCCTTTTTATTTGGAGATGAATATACTATTGCTGCTGCATGTGTCAGTAATAGCAACTTAACAGCTGTAATAATTACATGGCGATCAATACTACTGCTATTCAGGCTGTGACTATGCTCCTGACAAATGAGATAGAAGATAAATTAGTTTAAAAGATGGTGGCAATCAGGAGACTCAAAGAAAATAAAATTATTGCTTTAGTTTGATTGAGGGATTACCATCATATTGGGGGTATTATTACCACTATCATTTTTATTACTATTTTATTTAGGTCATCTACATTGGAAGATTATATTGCATAGCATGTGATATGAGTGTAAGCCTAGTAGATCTCAATTGGATTCTTAAAATTTATTGCTTCTTTTGAAGTGATATCTTAATTTTCCTTTCCAGTATGTTCCTCATATATTTTAACATAAACATTAACAATAATTGGTTGATAGGTAATATAACTTTTGAGTAATTTTAGTATATTCCTTATTTATAAATACATATACACAACTTTCTAAAGCAAATGTATTTAGTGTCTTGGCTTCTAGTTGGTGAGTATATTTATTTTTCTTATCAAATCAGAATGCCATTTTTTTCAAATATGATAATTTAATTATCCAGGATAAGCAGCAGTTAAAATAGAATCACAATTTTTGAGGTGATCAAGCGTACTCTAAACTGATGCACAGTTTTAAAATTCTGTGTCATTTGAAGTCTTTTAGGACAAAGAAAGAAAGATGAATTATAAAGTCTGTGCAAGAATCTGTTTGGAAGACAAACTAAAATAAAATAATAAAGCCTTCTCTTTGAAAGTATTATCTTTTGGGTGACATAAAAACCATGCATAATGAGGCTATTTTACAGTATCTTTAATCATATGAAAAACTGGAAGATAAATTTAGATTAAATGTAAGCAAATCTTCCATCTAGCAGACATTCAATCAAGTGGAAATCAAACTCCTGCATAATCAAACACATTTTAAGCTTGATAAGCAACTAACAAATATTTACTACATCACAGAAATATGCTAAATAGGTCATAAGATTGTCCTTATTCTTCTTCAGTAATTTAATTGGTAAAGGCTTTTATGGTCCAATTTCTTTACCAAAAAATAAATTAATAAAACAATTGAAATTTATTAAAGTCTTTTGTTTCTTTGTCATTGGGATAACCTCTCTGACACTTTTATCAGTCTTTGTAGTTTTCAAAAGGACTTTCATGTCAACTGTCTCATTTGATTGTCACCCTGTAAGGATTCTAAGAAGGCATTATTATGCATATTTTAGAGCAAAGAAAACTGAAGGTTTGATAGGCCAGATGAAGTTTTTACAGGCTAAAAATCACATTTACTGTTATAAGGCAAATATCAGTGCCAAAAATGGAGGTCAAGTTTTTGGCCTTCAGAACTCTTTTTTTTTTAAATTGTATCCTGATTCTTTCTTTATGAATCCTAATTTAAAAGTGATTTGTGCTCACTGACCTATCAGATTGCATGACAAAATATTGCTCCTATTTTGTACAACCTAGAAGATACACATGTGCTACATACTTACATGTGTGGCTAGAGGATTTGGGAGATTTAGCGTTATTTCTTCCTGTTTAAGGAGCTGTCTGCTAGGATTGTCATAAAAAAATCCCCCAGATGTAATTTGCTTTAATAGCAAACAATTATTTCTCACTTTCCTGGAGGCTGGGAGTCCAAGGCCAAAGTGCTGGAAGGTTTGGTTTCTCCAAAGGCATCCCTCCTTAGCTTATACAAGGTCCCTTCTTGTGCATGTGCATGAGCATCCTCGGTTTCTCTTTGTCTTCTTGTAAAGTCACCAGCCATATTAGGTTATGGTTTCACTCTAGTGCCTTCTTTTTAAAAGCCCTATTAAGGATTAATGCTTCAACATATGAATTTCCAGGGGAGACACTAACTGTGAAAGATAGGTCATGATTTTTTTTTCCTAGAAAAATATAGTTATATTAATTAAATTAATAATAAACTTAGAAGTTATAGGAATTTATCTTTTTCATCTTTATAAATTAACTCAACTATTTTGTAAGGTTGTTGATTAACATGTGCTTCAGGTTATTAATTCTTATTTCCATAAATACTAATTCATATAATTCTAGGAGGCAAACACTTGTAAGTGCTAGTTTCTGATTATTATCTTCAGTTTTCTTGGACCATCATTCTAAAAAACTCCTGTTTACAGTAATATAACCTCCCTGGACCTAATCCCTGTGTATTTTGCTGACCAATGTATAATCCTAAAGAGTGCACCAGCCTGCTAACTTTGCACATTGATCTCTCTGAACACTGCATGTCAGTAATGTCTTAATTTCATTCTGGTAAATTTCACAAAATTTGACCTGCCACTTTGGTTCTTCTCATATGACAAAAATTGGAAAACTGGCTTCACAATGGGTCTGCATCTCAACTTTTTAAGAAGATTACACTAATTTATTCTTCTTTGGTCAATATCTTTAAAATCTAACTATTGAATTAGATTGAAACTTGTTCATCTCCCCTATATTAAATCAACCACAACATAACTCCTGCCACCAACAAAACGGATATATTATAATTTTTATGTTAAAATGAGAAAACTGAGGCAGAGAAAGGTAGGTTTCCTTCCCAAGTCACCACAGTTACTAAAGAAAGGACTGGGATTTCAATCTAGATAGATTTCACTGCTTTTGCTTTAACCACTAGCAGTATTGTTTCTCAATCCTTTGGACTTCTCAACTGCTTTATCACCACTATTCCCTCTTTCTTCAGCAGCTCTTGTCTCTTGGTATCTGGAGACACAGTGACACGAGTGACTACTTTTACTTTCTATGTAATTGCCTCACAGTTGCTTCAAGGGGATCCCAAAGAAGACCTACAATACGCTCACTGGTTTCTTCCTTTTTCATTCGGATCCCTAATTGTCTGTAGCTGCTGTCTGGGGTCAGGGTTCCTCACAGCAGACTTTTTGTATATCAGAACACGATATCATCCTTTGGGAAGAGGCTGTTCTCTGTGTAGAGTTCCATATACTGAGTTCCAGTGTCCAATACCCCCTTAGCTCGTAGTCTCCATACAGTACGGAAGGTGTAGAACTCTGTGTCTGGCTCTGTCTCAAAAGTGCACATGGTAGAGTCACTCCAGTGTCGGTGACTTGAGAATCCTAACACTCATGTCAATCATCTGATAAAATCATAAAATTCCACAATGTCCTGATACAGATTTGGAGAACCAGAATTCAAAAGGGTTTGATGTAGGAAAGGAAATGACTTCAATCCCCTATTTTTTTTTTAGGTGGAATTCAAAGATGGACTGTGCCACAAGTCTAAAATTGCTTGCATCAAGTATTTTTGTTGTTTGGAGATGTTGTATTTCCAATAATGAGTTTATCCCAGGCCAGTACAGGATGGAAAATGGATACGACTATTAAATCTTTTTTTTTCCATGCTTCAATTCAAGCATTTGTCTATTATCCCAAATTCTTCTTCCCCTCAGTGTAATGTCATCATCAGCCATACCTAGAATTCACCCCAGAAAATTTAAAAAAAATCATTATTCTATAAATCTGGTTGAATTTTTAAAATATTAGCTCTTGGCCAGGCTCAGTGGCTCAGTCAGTAATCCCAGCACTTTGGGAGACCAAGGTGAGTGGATTGCCTGAGCCCGTGGGTTCAAGACCTGCCCAAGCAACTTGGCAAGACCTCATTTCTACAATAAATCAAAAATTAGCTAGGCGTGGTAATGCGCGCCTGTAGTTCCAGCTACTTGGAAGGCTGAGGTGGAAGGATCGCCAAAGCCCAGCAGGGTGAGGCTGTGGTGGCTGGGAGCGTGCTCTGCACTCCAGTCTGGGTGACAGAGTGAGACTCCAACTCAAAAAAAAAAGTAAAAGAAAAAGAAATATTAACCGTTATTGGGAGTCATAGTCCAAATTTGTCTTCAAGATTCCTGTATATTTCTGAATAAACTCTAGGTGCTCTGGAAATATCTGTTCATCAATTCTTTACCAGACACTATTTTAATTCAAAGACCATGAATCACTTTTATGGCGCTTTTACAACCTGAACATATAAATGTCTCCCTATGAGTCATAATAACAAAGGACGTTCTATCCACACTAGTGAGCACAACTAGCTTGATCTAACTCAGATTTACAGGAGAGGAAACTGAATTTTTCTTTACTTTTTCATTGAAATACTGAGTATCAACATTTCTTCAAGCTTCAGGACATGACCACCGAACATGTAATATATACTGAGAGAAAAACTTTTTGAAATAAGCTTAATTCAGTGGATATTTTCTTGTATGTCATTCTTAAAAGTCCTATCCTGAAAAGTAACTTGCCCTCTAAGGTAGAGAAAAAACGCTATATAAGAAAATATCAAAGAATAGAGTCAATTATAAAGTCATTCAATTTTATTCTTGTATAGCCAATCTTTTCAGGGGACAAGTAACCTTCATTTGTCCTCCCAAATTGAGCTATTAGTTTGAATAATGTGCCTCTTCCCGTTTTATTTCTTCCTTTCATGACTCTGTGTGGCAGCCTCTTTGTTATTCTTGGGAAGCTTTGTTTGAATATGATAAAAACAATGCAAACATTTGTGATATTCACTCTACTGGTAGTTTGACCTTTCAAAGAATATTTTTAAGAAAGTAAGACATTTTCATTGATAATTAGATTATAAAAACCTTGATGCTAGGGTATTTTTTGTTTTGTTTTGTTTTGTGATTTTTGATTGAGTTGCTATGTAAAATGATATTTTGATGCCTAGTATTGGTGCTTGGGGCATAGACTCCAAGACTAGCATTTACTTATCATTTACTAGTTTACACAATTGAGGTTCTTAGAAGACTTTTTGGCACATCATATATGCTAGGTAAGGATTAATGCATTACTTGTAGCCTTAGTATTAGTAGTCTAACTGGAGCACATTAGTGTTTGAGGGCATAATCATTACACACATGTATGTGTATGTGTGTGTCATGCAAGCGATGGAATGTGAGATATATTAAGTAAAGCATTCTTAGTATTTTCTTTATTTAACATTTGTTGACTGTACATAAGTCTACATATTTGCCTATAGGTCACCCAGTTTTTGTCTGCATTATTTTTATGCTTGATGAAGAATAAAAAAGACTGAATATTTCTGAAATGTGAGCAAACAGATCATTTTATCATTTCTGTAAATTATTGTTTCATCCATTCACAAATCACTAAAATAAAGATAAAACTGGACATTCTTGGCAACATTCAAGGTAAAATGGAAGTAGTGTTTACCTACCAATGGGGCCTGGGAGGTCAAGAAGTCACCAGAAAAGTGCAACAGTGAGTAGCTATGTTTCCCATGACACCTGCTCTTACTGTTATCCACATTATCATAAAGAGCACCTTTAGTAAACTCTCCTTAATTGTACTGATTTGTGTAAGTTATACATGTACCACTTGGACTTTGATTAGAATGGTAGAATGGTATTTTTTTTTTCCAGGAATAGCCCTAGAAACCACATCTTTATGGTTCTGAGATTGGATTGTTTGCATATTTAAGGATTATTAAAATAACCCCTTGCTAGAGGAAAGAGGGTATGGGAATTTTTAACTTCAGGTGATATCATCATTACACAAATTATCAAATCATTATAGGAGGAGTGTGGGTGGAAGGAAAGGCATGAAGATAACCACTTTTGGGATTTGATTACTGTGACAATAATAATGAATATAAGGATTGAAGAATTAGCTGTTATTCTCTGATACTCTTATGATAGATTGAAAATTTACTGTAAATTTTCACTCTTCCTTATATTCACATACTTTGATAGCTTTGCACCAACTTCTATTAGGAGGAGTTTCATTTTTCATGTCCTTGAATTTGCACTTTGATGATAATCTTAAATGTCCAGTTCAAAGTTGGGAAATCAGAAGCTCTCAATAAAGGGTTTGGAAAAGACAATTACTTCTGTAATTGGAGGACAGATATGACTAAGGATCAACTCAAGGACTTGATTATAAGGGCTAATGAGGTAAAGAGCCAATGAAATGATACTTCCCACCAGGTAGCTTATATCAAGATAAGGACAGTAATGCAAAAGCAGTGGGACTTAGATGTAGAATGAGGACTCAGAGAAAAGTACTGATAAGACTGGAAAACATGAATTTTTATATCCCTTCTAACCTTCCTTGCCAGCAGAGACAATCTCTTCCACCTACCAAAAAGAAGGGTCAGGTTTTGTTGAAAAAAGAGTTTCAATGATTAAAATAGAAATTGCTGCCTCAGTAAAGGATGCTTGCCTATAGGTCCTAATAAGAATTACACCCTAACATAAACTAGATGGAGAAATAGGCTAGCTCTGGAAGGATATAGTCTATGCAATTAAAAGAGTTGTAGAATCTTGCTGAATTGTGTCAGGAGGAGTATGTGAAATGTATATGAGAGTGGAAACTATAGCCATTATATTAAATAAGAAGTCGATTTGATTGGGCCTAATTCGATGACAGCAGTTACTTTTGACGTAAAATGTTGTCTTAAGCACCTACTACTGGTTTTAACAGTCTGCTAGATTGGTTAATTGACGTCTGAACTCAGTGGCATCCTAAAGTGAGTTTTAAAAATTCCTAAACACATTAAAATGTCCCAAAAGAATCCTTCAGAAAATGTTGAAATAGTTGTATTATGTCAAACAACTCATCTACCCTTAACTGTAATCACTAAGGCCACAGAAAACATTCTCTTCACAGTCATTTGAGTTATGCATTGGTAAGTTGGGGAGCCCAGTATCTTCTCAGAGCACTGCTTTCCTTTCTAGTCTGGGTGATGATGAAAATGATAGTTCAATCGGACTCTTTGCTCCCAGTGGAAATAATAGATTCCCAGAAAGTTGGAAGACAAGCATGATTACAACAAACCACAGAAATGAAACAGTGATGAAGGCACTGTGATCCCTCAGGTAATCTTCAGTGATGCTGATTTTGATCATAAGTCACTAGAATTATTATAGTGAATTGTATATGTTTCACATATACAGGTAGAAAATGTTTAGCTCTGGTGACCAGAAACTTAAATCCAATGATCAAAGTAGAAATTCATAACCTGTAATCTAACTACTAGGTATAAGTCCATTTTGGTAGCTTAAACCCCTCTATTGAGTGGTATTCTGAATTTTTTCAGAATATATTCTAAATTTTTTCACAGAGATGCTGGTGGTCATTTATTGGGGAAACAATCAGTGAGAAAAGAAGAAAAAAGACTTTCTTAGGATTATTAGATACTTTTAAAACTGCTGCTATTTCCTACATAATTAAAATACTACATGGGCCACAAATCAGAGTAAGGCTTCTAGTGATCAGATGACAGAAGGAATTATGGCTTGAATACATTTAGCAGTGTGACCAGTGGGCCACAGACCAATAACCAATACTGTGCTTATTTTCAAAGTTTACATATTTTTAGTATGCAAAGAAAAATTTAGAAGCTGACATAGTCCATGCATTGGCTCCCTAACACCTAGAGTGAGAGTCATTATTATAGAGAGGACCACGTGAAAGTACTTGTGTCTAAATGTTTCTCTCCTAATCAGCATGCAAGCAAATAATAGTAACAATAATGTAAAAGTAATACTATCTCCTTGAAGACTTGCAAAAATCAGAAACTTACTATTATTTAGTACAAAATCAGACGGTACTTTTGGGATTCTTGTAGATAACGAAAACATGTCATGTAGTTTGGCCAATTAAATCTGAAGTTTGGGTGTGTTATTTTCGAAGGAGCAAATTAACGCAGGCTTTGGCCCCTGGATTATAGCTGTTGGCCTGAAAAGTTGTTTTCTTTCCATTCCCATCAGAAAAGTGTATTTAAAATAGTTTGCTTTTGTGTGACAGAGGTTGATATACTTTTATTGTCATAGCTCAGGATATATGAATGGCCTGCTTTCTAAGAAACATAGTTGTGGAGGGAATTTGGCTTTCCCAGCAACCACAGAGGCTCAGTTGGGCTCATTAGTATGGGCATTATGCTTTGGATGACCTAGATGACATAGAAAACATATTTTTGCCAGAGGGTGGAATATGCATATAAACCACAAGAACAGCTGGTGTTTGCCATGTCTATGGTGTTACTAGTTTCACAGTTGTTTAAGTCAGATTAGGATTTTGGGTGCATTGTGGAAAATCCCCACAAAATGTACAAGGAATGGTTGTCACTGTACTTTGTACCACTCACCCAAAGCAAAAGTCATATCGTTTGCTCTGGATTTTGGAGGCACTTTTTGTCATACACTTAGGTAAGCCATTCATCTGGTAAACATGTGGCTGCTGTTTTTGAGTGTAGCTTTGAGGTAGCAAGACACTGCTATAGGATCAGCAGAGGTACAAGCTGCTCTGTAAAGGGATCCTTATGACCAAGAAGCCCCACTGTTTCCGGAAATGACTATAGTAGGTATACATACTCTATGAAACTTGTGACAAATGCCTCTAGAATCACATACAGACCCTTTAGATTTTAGATAAGCCCACAACGTTTTTCTGCTAACAATCATTATGCAATTGAAAAATAGCCTTTGCCACGCTATAGTTCCTGTTGGACTTAAAACATCTGACCATGGGACACAAAAAAGCAATGTATACCAAAAAGTATATCATGATCTGAGAAATATTTGAACAGCTGAATCATAAAGTTAGATGTGTACATCAGTGTTTTATTGTTAATAAGAAAAGGTAAATGCAAGACACAGCCTGGTCACTTCTGAGAGGCACTCATAAGTTGAAACTCCGCTGGTCATTGGTCTTACTGGCTCACCATCTTCTGCTCCATCCACAACTACATCCTTAAGAGAAACTTTCTATAACCGGTAGCAGAGGAATAAAAAGCACAACCTTAGTTTACATCTGTCAAGTCTTCAACATGTATCTTACCAGTAGATTGCACATTTCTTGAAGCAGGGATCTTTTCAAAATTATAATCTATACAATGCCAAAATCACAAATTTCTCATTGTTTATGCTTATTAAATATGTGTTAAGCAGATGAAGGAATTTTGACTCACATTAAATAATAGATTTATCTAATACATTTTTAATTTCAGTTATTTTTCTTTTCAGATACATCTATTTATAGAAATTACATTCTGTATTTATCTATTCTGTTTTCTGCTTGTTCATATATAGCTCTGAAATCATTTACATCAATCAGTTCACTGAGCATTTATGAGAGTTAGTTTAAGCTCTTTGTCTAGTAAATTCAATGTTTGAGCTTCCTCAGAGATAGTTTATGCCAATTTCTTGCTTTTTCTCCCTTTTGGAATGGACCATGCTTACATGTTTATTTGTAGGCTATGAAATTTTTTGTAGAGAACTGAACATTCTAAATATTATAATGTGATAACTCTGTAAATCAGATCCCTGACCCTCCCCAGAGAATGCTGTTGTTGCTTGATGAAGGCTGTAATCATCTGTCTATACCCTTTGTTATGTGTGGTCACTGCTTTCATTGTCTCCATAGTCAGCAGGTGACCCGACAGAGATTTCCTTTAATAGCTAGATCCAATAAGAAAAGGGGGTAAACATGTTCTTTCTCTAAATCCCCTTGATGACCATTGTAAGGAAAACCACTTGAGTACCTGGGGTTGAAACAATGGCCAGTATCTGTGCATGTACCTAGTTCAGTGACACACTAGACAGATAAAAACATACAACCTCACTGGAGGATAAAGTTACCATTACTCTTCATGATTCTAGTAAGCTGAATGAGAAACACAGGCCACCAACTCCACAGCTGTGTGCCATGGGACTGGTGACTGGTACAAAATACTGATAGTCACTGAAATGAATCAGGCTCTTCTCCTTCAAGCACTCTCCTAGAAACTAGGAATGTTCCACTAAATTATAGAATTCTGAAATACTTGATTGTGACAACACTTGACTGTTCAGTAGTCATTTCCAAGGATGGCCTGATTCCTGGATTGTCTTACTCTGCCACATTCTATGATATCATTAAACTATGTTCTATCTTAGGTTGCTTTCATAATACTACATACTAAAATTGAAGTTCTTTTTGAATCACTAATCACTAAACACTCTTTCAAAATAAATTTCATGTGATTTTTCTGTTAACATTCTTTACAACTTTAACTCAAAAACAAAACAAAAAAAACAGACTCATCAAAACAAATGCAACTCACTTACTTTTGTACTGTTTATATAGAACCTGAAATATAAATACTTACAAATAATAGCTAGTAATATCTGAGTTGCTTGGTAAAATACATAAATATCAGTTTTTAATCAAAGTTTTCAAATAATGATACTGAAACTTATGACAGAATTCAGAAAGAAAATGTGTTATGTGACTGAAATGTTCATTTATGATTACAGAAAATGTTAAGAAAATATATCCCACTAATTTTTAAAATCCTTGGATATGGATTATAATCTAATATACTTCTAAAACTTTTTTTAGTGTATAATATATTGTATTTAATTTATCTAAATTAACATAACTAACATTTTACATTATAAAACACTTTAAAATATGTAGAAATTATTAATTTCAGCATGAAATAGCACATAAGCCCTTTGTGTGTATTCTAGAACTACTTACATTTAAATTGGTTAATAATTGGGAAACTATCTGTAATGTGTACAGTAATTATTTCAATATGAATAAACTTTAGTAGTTAAAAAACCTAACTTTGGAACTAGAGTACTTTTTGTTGGAATCCAAGTTTTCCTAATTAGAAATTACTAAAACTCTTTGTATTTCAGTTATTTTATTTGAAAAATGGGGAAAAATAACACCTTTCTCATAAGCATTTTGTGTAAGTTGTTTTACCTTTTTTAAAATTTATTTTAAAATTGTGGGATATAATTCATAGTTAGGTATACAAATATTCATTGTGCAGTTACCCACCTCTTCCCCAGGCAGTTTCCCACTACTGCCAATCCCAATCCCCCTGCCCCATGCCCCCACAGTTTCCTGCTACTGTCAATCCTTTTCTGATAGTATTACCATAGTTGTTCAAGGTCCACTTATGAGTGAGAACATGAGATACTCAGATCATTGTTTCTGTGAGAGATCACTCAGTATTATAGACTATAAGTTCCTCCAGGTTGCTGCAAAGTTCATGATTTTGTTCTTCTTTATGACTGTGTAATATTACATTGTGTATATGTACCACATTTTTTTATCCAGTCCTCTTTTGATGGGCAGCACATGGCTGGTTCCATGTTCTTGCTATTGTGAACAATGCTGCGATAAACATATATGTGTAGGTGTCTTTTTTATAGAGTGATTTGAGTTCTTCCGGGTATATTCCCAGTAGAGGGATTGTGGGGTTATATGGAAGGTCGATTTTTAGAGCTTTTAGGAATTGCAACAGTTTTCCACAGAGGCTGTACTAGTTTACATTCCCATCAAGAGTGTACAAGTGTTCCCTTTCCACCACATCCTCTCAGGCATTGTTATTTTTTGAGTTATTGATGATGCCATTCTGACTGGAGTTAGGTAGTAGCTCAGTGTATTTTTTTATGACTAGTGAGGTTGAACATTTTTTCATTTATTGTTGACTGCTTGTATGCCTTCTTTTGAAAACTGTCTATTCATATCCTTTGCCCAATTTGTAATGGCGTTGTTTGTTTTTTGCTTTTCAGCACGTTTGAGTCCCTTGTAGATCCTAGATGTTAGGTCTTTGTCAGACATAGAGTTGGCAAATATTTTTTCCCAGTCTGTGGGCTGTCTCCCTGCTCTCTTAATGGTTTCCTTGACTTTGCTTTGCAGAAGCTTGTACATTTGATAAGGTTGCACTTGTCCATCTTATCTTTTATGGCAAGGGGAATTGGGGTTTTGATCAGTAATTGGTTGCCCGTTCCAATTTCCATAAGAGTGTCTTCTGCATTTTCTAAGGTCTTACAGTTAGGTCTCTGATCCATTTAGAGTTGATTTTTGTGTATGGGGGTAGTAGGTAGGGGTCCTGTTTCAATCTTCTGCATGTGGTCAGCCAGTTTTCCCAGCAC
>CAUYQG010008358.1:0-12726 GCA_963574415.1 Tarsius wallacei | reverse complement strand
ATCTTTTTTTTTTTTTTTTTTTTTGAGTTGGAGTCTCACTCTGTCGCCCAGACTGGAGTGCAGTGGCCGCTCCCGGCCACCGCAGCCTCGACCTGCTGGGCTCCGGCGATCCTTCCGCCTCAGCCTTCCGAGTAGCCGGAAATACGGGCGCGTGCTACCACGCCCGGCTAATTTTTTTTGATTTATTGCAGAGATGAGGTTTCGCCTGCCCAGGTGGGTCTCGAACCCGCGGGCTCAGGCAATCCACTCACCTCAGCCTCCCAAGGCGCGGGATTACAGGCTGAGCCACTGAGCCCGGCTTACACATCATCTTTTAAGATTCAAATGTTTCCTCCTCAAGAAGTCTTTGTGTCACATCTGTATCTTATTTTTACTGCCATTGCTGTATTTTTAACAATATACTGTAAGTACCTGATTCCTGGAATGATAGATAATTGGATAGGGTAGCCAGGATCAAGGCAAGTTTGTAACTAGAAGAAAAGTGCCAGAGATTTCTCAGGATCCCCCATGAGGAGCACAAAAATCAGAGAAAAGTAATTTGGAGGGGTAAAGGTGACTTGTTAAAAATACTAATGGAAGGCAACTGAAGCTCTGTTGCTGTTTTTCTACATTCTCTGATTTCCATCAACTGAACAACATGACTTCTATTTCTTGACACTATTCCTTTGCTTATGCTTTCCCCACAGTGCAATGCTCTATCCTCTTACCTCTGGACTTGCAAACTGCACTGTGCTTTCCAGAGCCATATCATATCTTGGGAGAAGTTCTTTCTGACTACAAAGATCATTCCTTCCAAATTCTTATAGTTCATATAAGAAACTGTTGCTAGGGATGTTTTTGTAAGGATATGCTTTGGCTTTCCAACTCTAGATGGCAAATTCCTTAAAGAATAGGACTGCCCCTCACACTATTTAAAAAAATTAATTCATTTATTTTTAAGTGACAAATTATGTATATTTATCATGTACAACATGATGTTATAAAATATGTATACATTGTATAATGGTTAACTTAAGCTACATAACATATGCGTAACCTTATCATTTTTCATGGTAAGAACTCTGTTTCTTTTAACCTCCTTAACCCAAAAAGAAACTGTACCTATTAAGCCATAACTTTCCAATTCACTTCACATTTTCAATTCCTGGTAAACTCTAATTTACTTTCTGTCCCTGTAAATTTGCCTATTCAAGATCCACTCTCTCCCAAAAAAATACCTTTGGAAAGGAAGAAGTAAAATGATCTCTACTTGCTGATGGTGACAGTTCCTCAATTTGGTAGCAAATAAATTTGTTTTGTAGCAAGCAAGGTAAAGGTACAGTGCACATGAAAAAGTGCTTTCAGTCCTCAAATTCCTTTTCACATATATGGCCATATAAGGCGCTGTGGGAAAGTAAAATTCAAGGGAAATTTCTGTCTCCAAAGATAGGGGTTTAGGTTAGTGTCATATTTATGACATGAACAGTTTCTTGTTTCTTTTTAAAGGATATGCATAAAGACAGAAAATGCTCCAGTTAACATTTTCTTTAGGCGACCATCAAGTTTATGACATTGGGAAGGTCTTAATAGCTGCTTGAGAAGACTACAGAAGAAGTAGAAGGTTTTAATTTTTATTTGACGAATACTAGGATAGCTTTTAAAACAATGATACATAAAAGAAAATATAATAACTAGATATATTACCCCCAAAGCCAGTTAATATTTCCTAACTAGAAAAGTAAATATACTTTGTTAGGTCTTACTGTTACTGAAAACAAAAAGTAGACAGGTTGGGCCAACTATTTAACAATGAATGTTTTTACCGTAATAAATGGTGACAGCTCAAATAAAAAAAGAATGCATTACTGAGATATCATCAATTATGTTCTGTCATTACACAGCAGCTCCACCCAGTCTAAGCTTGTCAAAAAGTGTTACTGTAATCCATGAAGAAGTCTCCACCTCAGGCAAAAGAGGGAAAAATGTGGAGGGCTGGCTGTGAACAGGTGTGTTGAAATATAATGCCAATGTTGAGTCACAAATCTCTTTCCATTAGTTTCATATATGACAATATTAACTTCTGCTCTGAGGTGTCAGACATAGATGAACTGATCCATCAGCAGGTACTTTAAAAACAAATGTAAATAAAGAGGGTGTGGATATATCTTTTTAACAGTGAGCATTATTCTGTGCACAAAATTAGACAGTTATGAGAAACTTTCTTATTCCACTCAAGTGAATATGAGATTTGGAAATCTGGGACAGTCTGATCTACTATTCAGGTCTTCCCACTCTGATACCATCTAATATTAATAAGAGCGCTGATTCAGTTTATCCCATAAATCTTTAATATAATTGCACCTCTGCTTTACAAGGAATCATGATGTATCAAAAGCGCAAGTGTGTATTCTGGCTTTTACACAATTGTGCTACCTTGGGCGAATTACTTAACCTCTATAAGCCTCAGTCTCCTCCTCAATAAAATGGGGCATTAACCATCTCTTAAGATTATCATAAAAACTAGATGAGATTATTTAAAGAAAGTATCTAACATAATGCTTGGCACTAGCAACTACTTGACACATGCTTAGTCCTTTCTTTAAGGTACTTCACCTGATTCCTTACTTCCCTATGAGATGAAAGTTTGGAATTTAATACAGAGTAACAAACTGCTCAGGAAGACACAGCTTGAGTCCTTTCAACTCTATGTGTTCCCAGTAGTGCCCAGTTAAGTACTGAGTCCAAGGTTCAACAACTTTTCAAATTGCCAGCCCACAGCAATCTCTCACTTTGCTGTATTCAAAAGGACTGAATGCTATGTGTATTGTGTTATTTCTTTATTATAGCAAAATATACATAACATATACTATGTTTAGGTATACAACTTAGTGGCACTAAGTGAATTCATAATGCAGTGCAATTGCCACCACCATTTATTTCCTTAACTTTTAATCACCCAAAAAGAAACTCTGCACCCATTAAGCAATAATTCTCCAATTCACCCTACATCTTCAGTCCCTGGTAAACTCTAATTTACTTTCTGTCCCTATAAATTTGCCTATACAAGATATTTATTTTCCCCAAAAACATGCATATTCAAGAATCATATATTTGTCCTTTTGTCTGGCTTCTTTCACTTAGTATAATGCTTTCAAGGCTCATCCATGTTATAGCATGTATCATATCTTCAATCCTTTGTTATGGCTGAATAATAGTTCATCATATGGATATACCACATTTTGTTTATCCATTAATCTACTGATAGATATTTGGGTTATTTCCACCTTTTGGCTATTGTGAACAATTCATTCATTAGTCCTAACAGACAGAGATCATTTTACTTCTTCCTTTCCAATTTAGATGCCTTTCATTTCTTTTTCTTGCCTAATTGCTCTGGCTAGAAGTTATAATACTATGTTGAATTGTAGTGGTAAAAGTAGGCATCCTTGTCTTTCTCTTGATTTTAGGAAAAAAGCTTTCAGTGGTTCCTCATTGAGTATGATGTTAGCTTTGGGTCTTTTGTGTTACCTTGAGCCTTTGTCGTGTTGAGGAAGTTCCTTTCTTTTCCTAGTTTATTGTGTGTTTATAATGGCCTTTATCATGTTAAGGAAGTTCCTTTCTTTTCCTAGTTTATTATATGTTTTTTTTTTATCATGAAAAGGTGTTGAATTTTGTCTAATTTTTTTTCTACATTGAGTTTTGTTAGTACCAGATTTATAGACTAGCTGCATAATAATATGAATGTAAGATATCTGCATATTCACATATTCCCGGTCTGTTCATTCATCTTAATTTGTGTTCCCCATAATTCACTGGTAAAGAAATTGACTTTAATTTCTGTAATACTGAGCACATGATACTGGCCCTTGTATAAATCACACATTTTCAGAAAATTAAGATCATAATTCTTAGATAATAAAAATAAAACATAATATTTAAATAACACTAATAACAGTTTATTATCAGTTAGAAGGTAATTGGTATTGTTTGTGATATTTCAAAAAGATTATTTGTATCTAGCTTGATGACTCCTATTTTGATCTATAGGTTAGTTTTTATATCCATTTCTTTCTTTGTTTCTAATAAGTTACAAAGTCTCAATTAGAGATTACGAATAGAAGTAAATACTTGTTGGCTCTTTCAGCTATGCCTGAATACCTGGATCAAGTAAGAACTCAAATGAAGAAATTTCTCATAAAACGCTACTGTAAACTCTATCAGTGAGTTTATCACACTCAGAAGATGATAGATTGACTGTTTAACCATGGAAGATAGTGGTGACTAGATTGCTAATTCACTCTTTGGTTCCTCTTAACTCTTGAAAGTATTTCTTAATATTCTGCTGCAGCTTGGTTTGGGAATTTAAAATAACCTCTATCATATACTGTTAATTTATTTCACTGAAGGACGAAGAAAATTATCAAGCTTTTGGAAAGAATCAAACTCTTGATGATGAAAGCTATGTGTACCTTAGTTTATTTATTCTTAAGAAATCTTTATACTTTATTCAAAAAATTGATTCATTTTAGCCCTAAAATAATAGATTTCAGATATTCAGAAATATAATGCTGAGATATAAGATTTGAACAAGTCCTGGGTATTTCTGCATCATTTGTGTTATGAACAGTTTTTAATCTCATGCCTCATTACATAAGATTATGCTCATGCCTGTCTCTTAGATCAGAGGATCCCAAACTTTAATCTGCATCATAATCACCTGGAGGGTTTATTAAGACACAGATTGCTGGTCCCAATCCATAATTGTGTTTCAGCATGTTTTGGGATGGGGCCTGAGAAACTGCATTTCTAACAGGTTCCCAGATAATACTTTAAGACCACTGCCTTTGAAAACCAGTATACTGATTTGAGTAGAAGGAACATCTTAGACTCCTCTCCCATTACTTTAAAGAGTGTACTAGAAAAATGTTTACTTGAAGCTGCCTAAGATATCAGCAATTTTCATTATTTTCTTCAATACCATATCAGGATTTCAGGAATATATCATTACTTACTAACTATTCATTTTAGTAAAACTGTGTGTGAATTGACATTCAGGTGCAATCTTTTTCATTTGAACAGCCATGATCTTCCTTCAGCAACCTTGCTGAACCTAAAGTTTTTAAAAACAGCTTTATTAAGATATAATTCACATTATAATATTCACCCATTTAAGTGTACACTTCAATATATTTTTGATAGATTCACAGATCTGTGTTACCATCACCACAGTCGTTTTAGAATATTTTCATCATCTGAAAAATAATCCATATACCCTCTAGCACCCTCTTGTGCCCACAATTCACTTACTATCACCCTCTGAAGCCGAGTGACCACTAATCTACTCTCTAGCTATATAGATTTCCATATTCTGAACTTTCATATAAGTGGAATCATATAATATGTAGTCCTTTGTGGCTAGCTTGTTTCACATAGCATAATGTTTCCAAGATTCATCTATGATGTAGCATGTATCAGAACGTCATTCCTTTTTATGGCCAAATAATATTCCATTGTATGTATATACCACATTTTGCTTGCCCACTTGCCCACTGATGGACATTTGAGTTGTTTCCACTTTTTGGCTAGTATGAATATGCTATAATAAACATTCGTGCACAAATTTTTGCATGGACATGCATTGTCATTTCTCTTGGATATGTAATTAGGCGTAGGATTACTGGACCATATGGTAACTACATTTAATCAACTGAAGAGCTACCAAACTGTTTTCTAAAGCTTTTGCACCATTTTACTTTCCCACTAGCAGTCTATGAAGATTCAGATTTCTCCATATTCTTGATAACATTTGTTGTTACCTGACTTTTGATTCTATGTATCATAGTGGTTGTGAAGTGGTACATTACTGTGGTTTTCATTTGCATTTGCCTGCCAAGTAATGATGCTGAACTCCTTTTTATGTGCTATTGGCCATTTGTGTATTTTCCTTGGTGAAACATCTATTCAAATCCTTTGGCCAGTTTTTACTGGGGTAATCTGTCATTTTGTTATTGAGTTATAAGAGTTCTTTGTACATTCTAGATACGTCCTTTATACATCTGATAAATCTTTTATCAGATAAGTGATTTGCAAAAAATTTCTCCCAATCTGTGGCTTGTCTTTTTACTTTCTTGATAGTGTCCTAGTTAGTCATCAGTACTGATTCTGCCTCATCTATTAAGATCTAACTCAGAGCTTGTAAAATAATCATGAACTAAGTGAAAAATTTGTCTTTAACATACATTTCTCATTAATAAACAGAATGAAGAGTGATGACTACTGCTATCTCTTCTACATACATACAGCACATAGGACAAGAACTGATTTGCACACATTAGTGGTTTCATCCAACTGTAAAGCAATCTCTCTCTCTCTCTCTCTCTCTCTCTCTCTCTCTACCCCCTCCTCCTTTCTCACCTACCCCCTCTCAATATAGACATTGTTCTTCCACAGACTATCCCAATGCCATGGCATATTCACCTAACAGTGTCATCTGATGAAGTACTTTTCCCAAGAACTCATTCTGGTATCTCTTTTGAGCATTCACTTTTTATTGTTAATTTTGTAGCTGGTTTTACAAGTTTCTTAGCAGTAATAGGATCTGTACCCTTTTATCTCAAGGAGTGCACTTGTAAATAATTTCTCCTCTGACAGTTGGTATCTTCTCTGATTTTAGCAATGGTTTTTAAAATGCTATTATTATTCTCTTGCTCTGAAATAAAAAACTTCACTGATGAGAGGTAGATCATTAGGTTTTACTTAATAATGAAACAAAAATTTTGAGGCTTCATGCCTTTATGAAAATAAAAGTCCTAATAGAAACACCAACACCAGGAGTAAATAGATTGCTTCTGTTATATAAGCAATTTTCCTATATTCACTTCTTAAGCAAATTTTCCTTTATGGAAAGTAATATGAAATTATCACATTCTGAGTCAGATGCCTTGGCATCTTCTATACTAGTACTGGAGTTCTCTGAATTATGTCTATACTGATGTTGCATTATATACATATACCACAAGTTGACACCGGTACATCATGGGTCTGAATTGTGTGGGTCCATTTATATGGATCTTTTTCAACAAATGTTATACCAAGTGTGCCCACCTCTCCTCCCACCCCTTCTACCTCCTCCACTTCTTCTGTTTTTGCCACTCCAAAAACAACAAGACCAAACCCCACTTTTCCTCCTACTCCTTAGCCTGCTCTACATGAAGACAATGAAAATGAAGACTTTTATGAAGATCCACTTTCACTTAATGAATAGTAAATATATTTCCTCTTTCTTATGATTTTCTTAATGACATTTTCTTTTCTCTACCTTCCTTTATTATAATACCATGTATAATACGTATTACATTACAAAACATGTTAATTGACTGTCTATGTTATTGGTAAGGCTTCTGGTCAACAGTAGCATATTATAGTTAAGTTTGGGGGAAGTCAGAAGTTATACTTGGATTTTCAACTGTGTCAAAGATTGACGCCTCTAACCTCCATGCTGTTCAAGGGCCAACTATAGTCTGAACCATGTTATACCAGTTTGGAGCATTTATCTATACTATAGTCATGATTACTTTTATGCTTCAATGAACCATCTTCAAACCATGATGATCAATTTTGGGAATCTAATAATATAACTAATTTAAGCAAGGAAAAATAAATGTAAATTTACCAATAATATGTGAATAACATGAAAGTTCAGATGTCAAAGTCAAACATTCTTGTCAAAGCCAAGACAAACAACTAATGCAATTCTCTTTATCCATGAGCAGTCCAATAAATTTTAAAAGTTATGATGAATGAAATGGGATTTGGAGGGATACTATAATTTATCATACATTTCAAATGTGAAACAAACAAGAACAAAATTGACCCATTGCTTGTGCATACCTAACTGGCTGGGAACCTTAGTAGATAAGAATCACACTGAAAAACATTGCCCCAGAGACGAGAACTATTCCTGATACGCAGCCGGAATCTGAGGACTGGCTGTTATTACCTACATTCTTATCTGTTCTACCTGCCCTGTAGCTTGCACTGGGAAAATAGAAGAGACCCTCTGTTGTTCTTGCATCACTATATCAAGTTGCCTACACAGCAAGTCTGGCTCACCCTTGCTAGGTGCTCCCTAGGCTTCACGTACCTGATCACTTGATAGACCACTGCTATTTCTGGGTTGTAGCCCAAGGACCTTGTTTATCTTATTCACATCTGTGTTCTTAGTGCCCCACACAGTGTCTGGTATGTAGTAAAAGCTCAATAATATATGAAATAAATATACAAATCAAGATGAGAGAAATTAATCTTCTGTGCTCTGGGCCCAATAGTGGAGAAAATTCACTGGATAAAGAACCCCTTTTTCAGAGTAGAAAGTAGCTACCTATAGAAAGATACCTACAGTGTACTACTCAGCTATCCATTTACTGTCCTAATAATTAACAGTTAACACAGGTAGCCCTTTCTCCTCAGAAGTTAATTCTGAATATCAGACCTTTTATGACTTTCATATTTTCAGTTGAATTCTGATGTTTAAAAATACTGCATTTTGTTTTGTTTTGTTTTTTTGTATTTTACATACAACTTGTATACATTTACATCATGGAAAACTCTCCTAACAGAACTACTGACTAATAAGTAGTCTTGCCAGCTTTAGGAAGTACACATATTTATTTATTTAGATATGCTTAAATATTCATTTGAAAAGAATAACAGTAAAAGATCCTTTTAAAGGTTAGTCTATTTAGTAAGTTTTGCTTCAAATTTTATGCAAAGAGATTGTTTTTGTTCTCCATGTTTCTTGTGGTGACTTATTCCTGGCTTAAAGAAAACAGACACAAAAGTCAGAATCTGTCATTGTTAGCTCTGCAAAGAGAATGGGTATGACAATGGAGAGATTTTAAACAGAGGACAGAAAAAAGAGTGGACTACTGAAAACAATAAGACCAAGACAAAGCTTAGGGAAAAAAGTTACATATTCCATGTAGCAAACCACAAAGTGAAGAATTTCCTTTGGCAACAAAAAAGTTGCAGTGAGCTAATTAATACACATACCCTCCCTGTGCTATTGCAGTATTTTTTTTTTTTTTTTTTTTTAGTTGGTGTCTCACGCCGTCGCCCAGACTGGAGTGCAGTGGCCACTTCCGGCCATCGCAGCCTCGACCTGCTGGGCTCCGGCGATCCTTCCACCTCAGCCTTCCGAGTAGCTGGAACTACAGGCGTGCGCTACCACGCCCGGCTAATTTTTTTGATTTATTGTAGAGATGAGGTTTCGCCTGCCCAGGCGGGACTCGAACCCGCGGGCTCAGGCAATCCACTCACCTCAGCCTCCCAAGGCGCGGGATTACAGGCTGAGCCACCGAGCCCGGCTGCAGTGTATTTTTAAGTCCCAAATTAGAATCCTCTAAAATAAGCCTAGAATGTCCCTCTGGCAGGTTTTGCTCATGTTCTACTAATGTATTATTAGAATTGCCAAAAAGATGAGAATGATGTAACCGCCACTGAAATCTGCCTGATCTCCAACATCTGGATTGTGACAACTGCTGAGCTATTGCTAAGATACAAGTTAATCAGAGAGGTTATCCTGGAAAAGAGTAATCCTTGCATCTAGGATAAAGGATTATAAATAAATTAATTTTGAATGAATAAACAAACAATAAACAGATCAGGAACTAAGTGTCACAAACTCTTGATAATCAGGTTTCTAAATTACCAATAGCTAAAAAAAACAGTGCATATTAAAAATCCATTTGCATGTTAGAAAGTAACTATTATTTGGAACCATACTTTAAGCAAAAATAAGTTCTAAAACTTGGCTACCGTCAAGTTGTAATACTTGCTTTCCTCTCACCCCCTCTTTGCCAATAGCCTCTCATTAGAGCAAAACACCTCTCTGTTCCAAGGACCTAGCACAGTGATAATTACTTGGTAGAAGCTTAACAAACTCTTACAAAACCAAGCTAGTACTATTAATGAAAACGTCTAAGAAGAAAGCTACAGGTAGTTCTGTCAAAAACAGGTTCATATTATATATATGTCCTGATTAAAGATAGAATAATCAGTGATATAAAGATTAGTCTAGTCCACTCTGGGCCACTGAAGAATGAATATGGTTCAGGCATGGGTTTCTTTAACAAAAGTTTTATATATAGATATCTCTTGTTGCACTAATATAATGAAATCATTGAAATGATGAATATAAGTTAATCAGAGTTAAGTCTAAATAAATTCAGGCCAAGGAAGAAGTCATCCTCCAAATCTATTCACTAATTTGATTTTAATTGCAAGCTTAAGATGAAGCCTTGTCATTTTAAAAAAATAAAGGTAAATTTACAATTACAAGAGACAGTGTTTCTTGTCACATATTCAGCAGATACCAAATCATTATGATATATGCCCAGTCCAAAAGAAGTCTTTAAACTTAGAAAAGCTTTTCTTAGGAAATCTGTTTATGACCTGAGTGATAACTTTCACGAAGACACTCTGAAAACAGAGAGAAATCCTTACCTCTTGCAGTTAAATTTCAATAAAAATTTCAATTATATGGAGCCTTGGGTTTTTCCTGTAACCCTCATATTTAATTTTGTGCTCAGTATTAAAGGAATTAAAGTCAATTTCTTTACCAATGAATTATGGGGAACACAAATTAAGATGAAAGAATGAACTGGGAATATGCATGCAAATATTGTGCATTCATATTACTATATGGCATAATCTGTAAATCTGGTACTAATGAGAGTCCAGATTTAAATGGCTGAAGAATGTGTTTAGTGAATTACTGTCAATCAATGCCTCTGTTCGAGGATAAATGTAATCTTGAATGGCAACACACCTATTATTACAAATTCCTAACTAAGTACAGTTCTTCATTATTTCAAAATGTCACTGTCAATTTATAGAGTAACAGATAAACATCTTTCTACCATATATCCCATTGCCTTTCCTTCAGAGTATGAAACACTGACTATTACGAAAAATTATAAACAACATTTTTACACCAATAAAAGAAACCCAATGAGCATTAATACTCTAAACTAGTTATAGTACTCCAAATTTTCATGTCTGTTAATGTGGATACATTAGGTTTTATACCATTGTAATTAAATACAAATTTTTTTAAGTTGCCTTATTTTGTGCAAATTCTTTCAAACATTCATTTATTCAATCATTTAAAAAGCATTTATTGAGTGCTGACTTTGTTCTGGGTACCTGGTTAGGGGACAGAGTTACAAACATAAATATGATATGACTCTTGCTCTTAACAAACTCATAGCTTAATGGAAGACAGAGATAAGCAAATTAAGTAGAATATAATAGTTCACATTTGCAATAACTAAAAGATATCCTCCTACTGAAAACACTCATTATACTCGGACATTTTTTATCACTGCTCAGAAATCAAACTCTCTATTATTTGCTCTATGAAAACATTTTTTAAAAATTAAAAGCAAACAAAAATTTAAAATTATAATCTTATAAATATCTGTAAACTTAGCATCTCAAATTAACAAATGATAATATTTGTTTCATATTTTATCTTAAGGCTATTTTCCAGATCCAGAAACGTATTGATTGATCAAGTACTAATGATTACTTGAGATTACTATTTATAGCTTCTATCAGCTATATGACCTTGGGCAAATTTACTAACTTTGACCCTCAGTTTTCTCATCTGAATAGTGGAGACAACCATACCAATCTGTGCTAGATAATCTTCTATTTAATCCCTCAGAATTCATGCTCTACCTAGTTTTTTGCCCAGGGAGACTCTTCTGCCTTCTGTCTTCCAATTGGCAATTGGGTTGGCCCAATAGAAGATTAGTATGATTAGAAGATTAGTAAGAGATGAGGGCACACAAAGAAAGTGAAGCTATTCCCTGGTTTCCTCCCTATCAAGCTACCAAGGTTGGCTATATCCCTCTATCAAAAGCAGTCCTCTCCATATAGCACCCTCTCCTAGGCCTTCAGGCCTAGAGTTGATAACGGCTCCTTTTACTGTTGGAGTCTATATTATCCTCTGGTGATTTCTGAAAACCTTGCCCATATCTTTATAAACAGTCCCCTTATTAAACGCTTCTCAAATAACCCAGTGTGAAACTGTCATCTATTTCCTGCCAGAACCCTGACTGATGCACATACAACCTCTTGGGTTATTTTGAGTCTCACATGAGATAATATATGTAAAGTGCTTTAGCACAGTGTCAAGCATATTATAAATTCTTGGTAAGTGTTGAATACTATTGTCATTGTCAATACTGCTGTTATTATTATTTTATTTGAGGTTATATGCTCATGTTATCTATAAAATGAGCTATGTTTCTATTACATGAATATATTTGGGAGACTGAGAAATTCAGAATTCTGGAGCTCTTTTAGTAATTCTCACAGTACTTCCAAAATATATTTAACTACAAAATATGTTTATTAATTACCAGTGTCAATATTTAAAAAGAGTAAGAGGACCTTAAAAGTAAGTGATAAAAGTAATATAGTAGATAGAATTTCTTGAACTATGCTTTCTTATGTAAATGCTTCCAAACTCATTCCTTACAAATTGATCTCCCATCAGCACTCCAAATTTAGCAAAGTATATAAAAACCCATAAATTTTTTTTTTTGAGTTGGAGTCTCACTCTGTTGCCCAGACTGGAGTGCAGTGGCCGCTCCCGGCCACCGCAGCCTCGACCTGCTGGGCTCCGGCGATCCTTCCGCCTCAGCCTTCCAAGTAGCTGGAACTACAGGCGTGCGCTAC
>CAUYQG010008350.1:0-11791 GCA_963574415.1 Tarsius wallacei | reverse complement strand
TTTTTTATTTGTTGTAGAGATGAGGTCTCGCCAAGTTGCCCAGGCGGGTCTCGAACCCACGGGCTCAGGTAATCCACTCGCCTCAGCCTCCCAAAGCGCTGGGATTACAGGTTGAGCCACCGAGCCCGGCTACGTTTACTTTTTTAATTAGACAGGAACTCCCATTTCTGGGTCTTTCTCTTACATCCTACTGTCTTGGACTGGGTCACTTCACCACTTGTAGCTGCAAGAGAGTCTGCTCTTAGCTGGACATAGTATTGTCTCAAATGAAAATCAGAGTTCTCTAAGGAAAAAAAGGGTTAAACTACTAGAGGCCTGTTTCACTTTTTGAAACCCATTTCACATTTTGACAATTTTTTAAAAGTTTTACTTTTAATATTAAGACAAAAGCAAGCAGTCAAAACTTCTTGAGTAAGAATAATTTATTCTCTTGACATCTTTAAGGTATTTTCAAATATACTGCAAAGTTGCCCTTTAATACAGTATATGTTTTACAAAAATAATTGTATTGTTTCTTAAAAACTTTCCTAAAAAATCTAATTAAACGCAGCTGAGACTCTGAGATATTAAAAGTTCTGTCCCAATAAAAAATTTAATTTTGATTATTGAATAAGTTATTATGCCAGTCTTGAAATGGGTTTATTGCTTTGAATAATATTTTCAAATTTTCTCAAAATGTTTTGGTATGCTATATATTTTAGGCTATAGGTTTTAAATAATATGTCACGTGTTGACTGCTGACATTCACTATGTGTCCATATGTTCACAATGTAACAAATTAGTAATAAAATAGAAAGAATGGATATTATTATGTATAATTACATTTATATATATATGTATATAACCTGCTGTTTTCCTGTTTTATTCCAAAAAATAAGAACAAACAAGTTAATCTTACACTTTACAGAACAATTATGATTGTATTTTTGAAAGATAAACATACAGATTTTACTATGAAAAACTGGAAAACAATACTGGTTGAAGACATTGTTGAACTATATGCTGAAACTTACAAAGAAGGTGTAGTTTTGAGATAATCTCTGAGTTTAGAGTATATACCAAAGCAGACGTGGAAGCTCAGTTATGGTGGCTAACTGAGACCTAACTATAAACACAGTGGGCTCAGTCTAATACCTTACATGTGGTATAGAAGTTGGTGCTTTATCTCACTCAACTCTATATTCTTGACTTAGTCTTTAAGAAAGCAGAATTTATTTGATCCATAAGAGGTAGTACCTTTTTATTGGTTTATATGTTTAAAATTATTTCTTCCTTGAAAATATACTAATTGGCCTTAATTAGCTCCAGGTAAGCTCTCAGAAAATACTATTGCAATTTTAAAAATTTATGCATGATTATTCTTAAGAAATAGAAAAAAAATGTTTTTAAGAATTAGCAGCCTATCTTCACATTGAATTCTTTGTAGATGCTCTCAAAAATTTTTACTTATAACTAATATTTAATATTCTGTATTAACTTGTGTAAAAATCTTAGAACTATGCGAACACTTCAAACTTGGTCATTTTAGATGAGATTAGGCACATTCAGCATGGTTGGTATGGTCATAGACAAACCTAGTCATGTTAGTCAACTTAAATGCTCCTAGTTTATACTGAATATCCATTACTGTACAATATTCTACATATAGGCCAAAAATATACTTAGTTTTTCTACATCTATTTACATGAACAACAATAGAAAGATATTAACGCTATTTATTAAGTGTTTTTAATATGTCAAGCTCTATCTTAAATGCATGAATTATCTTATTTAATCCTCACGGGACTTTCATACAGTAATATTTTCAAGATTAGAAACCAGAGATAAGATAATTAGAACAGGTTGACCCAGGCCACAACATACAAGAGGCAAAGAGAAAAATTAAGAACAAGCAGTGAACCAATAAAGTTTACATTTAATCAATCTAATTGAGTAACAAAATTCCTATGCAGTCAGGAGAGGCAAATGATGATAATGTGGCTAATGATTTTGAAATCATCTTCATCTTGCTAATATGTGAGCTATATTATGAAAGTTTTGCTTAATCTTGAGCTTGAGTCAGATGAAAACAAAAGACTTAAGGGGAATGATGATTATCATAGGGAGAAGAGTGCTTTGTTCTTGAATCTTGAAGTCAAACAAGATAATCCTATCTCCGATTATTTTAGAATCAAGCTTTACACTGAGATGCCTGAATTATAAGAATAATCAGGGAAATGTGCTTGATAAAAACTGTCCATTAGGAATGTATGGGAACTAGTATAGATCAATAGCTTTTCTTACTCAGGTGATGTGAGAGCACTGTCTGGATTCTGGAGGCAGGGTAGGACAAGAGAAGGTTGTAGCAAAGGAGATTCTACTAATATAATAGTAATATATATATTACTAATAATTAGTTCTATACTAATTCTACAAGCCAAAGAGCAGTAGATTTGCGGATTCTTGGAAGTCCAGATATTCTCCTAGAACACTCTAAGACTGCTTATAAGACATAAATAACGTCTGGAAGAAGCTTCAGGCCCTATAATGTGTATGTGGGGGGGGGTGATAAGGGGTCAGGGGTGGCTTTAGGGTCCTCCATCTTAAATAGTTGCTTAAGTTGGTATTGAAGAAACTTGTCTGCCATTTTGTTGTAGACCTTAGCCTGGGGCAACATTTAATTTGGTAACACTTTCGTTTGTTTTCCCATGTTCCTGAAAGAGTGAAAAACTGAAAGCGTTGTGCCTTGGGTTGTTTGCCCGGACTAAGACCTGGGCGACAGAGTGAGACTCCAACTCAAAAAAAAAAAAGACCTATGGCATTAAACTCAATCCCATTTTGACTTAACTGCCTCATCTCTGACTTCTCTGATTTCTAGCTCTTAAATCTGGGACTTACTGATCTGTGAATGTCACAACATGATCAGAAAATATAAAACAGACTTCAGCACGATGAAGAAGGTTGTCAAGAAGGTATGCTAATATATTTTTCCAGCACGATTTAAAATGTTTCTTTTTTAAAAAAAAATTGTAGATAATCTGACTGGAAGTTAAAGTAAAAAGAAAAGTCACCTTACAGCAAGAATTACAAATGAAAAAATTTTGAGTTCTGCATTGGATATGACTGGGTTGCTTTAGTTGGAACATATAGTTTCTATTTAATTAAAGGATTAACTGATAGAGAATAATTGAATTTATTGAAAACCGAGTTCATTGAACAATTTTTATAAGGTTCCCTTTATATACTGTTTATGAGGCCAGGATAATGGAGTTCAATAATGGCCATGTTGTCCAGTATGGTCAGCATTAGTCACATGTAGTTTTTATGCTTGAATTTTAATTAAATAAAACTTAAGATGCAGTTCTTCAGTAGCATTAGCCACCTTTCAAGTGTTCAATGGTCACATGTGACTAATGACTATCTTATTGGAGAGCCAGGAAGGGAGATCATTTCCATCCTTGCTGAAAGTCCAATTGGAGCAGAATAGTGAAACAGCATGGGCTCTAAATTTAGACAAACCTTGGTTTATGTCTTCAACTGTGACACTTACTTACAAGATAATTTATCTGTGCCACAATTTCAATTTTTAATATTCAGGCAACATTTTCTGCTGTATGACATTGTTGTTAGGATTAAATGTTTCGACAGTCTTAGGTCAGGAAAGCCGGGTTTTGGAAGTCTATCTGTATTGTGAAAAGATTAGAAGCATAGGCTTGGAATCAGAAAGGCTTGGGTTTGAATCTAAGTTTACTATTTACAAGCTGTGTGATTTGGGCAAACTACTTAATTTTCTAAGCATAAATTCCTTTAGATAATAACACATACGACATAGGGATGTTGTTAAGAATTAAATAATTAACCGAGAAAATACAAGTAAAATACTTTACATTGTGCATGCTACTCATTAAGTGGTCAAAAAATGTAGGCTAATAAGTGTTCAAAATGTATGTTATCTAACATATTACCAAAGGCAAATTTGTAACTAACAAAATAACTTCTGTAAATTCTATAAACTGAAACATCAAAATTATAAAATACAGTCTAATGTAAAGATACCAGTAACAACAGTGATTCTAATTGCTGCTATTATTAAAGAATAAAATAAAACTCAGTTCAGCCATTAGTAAAATAAAGTCATTTTCTCAGCATTTTATTGACCATTAGTGTTTTAAATAATGTTTTTTTATGACATAAGTTATCTTGGCACCTTTACCTAAGTTAAAAGGAATTAATAAATAAACGCTAAATTAATGTTAACAAAACTGTAATATACAGCAAGATTTCTTTGTTGTAATTTCACTTTTAAGTGAATAACTTTCCCCTTGCCACATACTAAGGTATTTTGGGTTTTTCTTGTTTGTTTTTGTTTTTGAGTTGGAGTCTCACTTTGTTGCCCAGACTGGAGTGCAGTGGCATGCCCATGGCCACCCCAGCATCAACCTACTGGGCTCCCGTGATTCTTCCTCCTCAGCCTTCCAAGTAGTGGGAAATACAAGCATGTGCTACTACATCCCGCTAATTTTTTTGATTTGTTGTAGATATGAGGTCTTGCCAAGTTGCCCAGGCTGTTCTCGAACCTGTGGGCTCAGGTTATTAAGGTATTTTAAGAGATAATGGTTTGTAGTGGGAAACTGCCAGGGGAGGGAGTGGGATTGGCAGTAGTGGGAAACTGCCAGGGGAGTGGAGGGGCACACCTCATTAACAAGGGTACTTCAAGATATACTTCAAAGATGGTAGGATGTTTACATACCATTCCTCGATTTTGAAAGATGCCATTCACTCTAGGATCTGTGGCCATGCGAGTTGTTTTACAATGGTGCAAAGATGGCATTATGTTATTTTTAAACACTTCCATTTATGCACATTAAAATCACATCACAGAAAGCCTTTTAATGGTTTTAAATGTTTGGAAAAACCTTAAAATTTAGAATGGAAAAATTTCCATGCATTGGTTGGTTTGTGGTTTTACCACCATGATTTTCATATGTGTAGATGCCTTAGAAATTGTATTTAAACTTTTTGCTCTCTACTTTCACATTCTCATTTTAATCTATAAATCTTTTCTACTATGTGCACTTTACTAACCATACTGAAATGTGTGTGTGTGTGTGTGTGTGTGTGTGTGTGTGTGTGTGTGCATGTGGCTTGGAGCAATGAAGTATATAAAAAAAAGTGAACATCTACTTAGTAAACAGTTTTAATACTTATATGGTTTATGTAGAAAGAACATTTAAAATGGAAGATAAAACTTGCTTTAAAATTTAGAAGAGTCTTACCAGAAAATATGATCAAAGCACTTGGTAGAGCATATATATAATTGTTAAAATTACTATTTTTTTTAAATTTAAGGTTAGTATGCTTTTCAAGAAAGTAGAAAACATCTGTGGTGTTAGAAATTCAAATTTATAGTTTCTAGAGTGACTATCATGGAGATGAATACTATAGTAATCCTGGCTTAACATGTCAAGAACACCCATGTTTAACATCCTCAAGAGACAGCTGAAAGATAACCATTGTAGTAAAAGTCACTTAAAGTTTTCCAGGGCTATTATATTCATGCTTACAGTATGTATTGTTAAGTGGATAATTTTCTTATCTTTCTCCAGCCTTTGACCTGTTTATGAATTCCATGTCATTTTTAAGTACAAAATAGTATACATTGTTAACAAGTGTTTATGTTCACCATTCCCAGATAATAATTTTAAAACCTAACTCATCATTTTGTTAGTTTTGAAAAACAACCTATTCTTAAAAGGCAAAGGAGATATACTTCAAAAGGCTTTATTATTTGGTTGTCTTTTCAAAAAAACGTGGAAAAACTGAAAATACATAAAATACATAAGAAAATAACTATCCTTCATAAACTAAAGATACATAAGAAAAGTAAATAAACCAATTCATTTATTGCACATCATTTGTGTCCAAAGCCCTGATATTAAACACTGTAGTCTATGCAATGATGAACAAAAGAGAGTCCCAGACTGCAAGAAGATAGTCTAGAAAAGAAAATAAGACAGAGATTCAAGTTACTACATGGTGAAAAGTTTTGTAGTGATTCATTTGAGGGATGTAGGTCTGACTGGAAGAATCAGAAAAAACCATGGAGGAAGTAGCAGTGCTTGAAGGACAAGAAGCTAGAGAGAGAAAGTATTAAGAGAAAGTCCTGGAAGTGGTGAATGCAAGGCATGCACTGGGTGTGCGAAATATTTTAATTTGGTTGGAATATAAGATGTAAAAAGGATAATGTTTAGAGACAATTGGGAAATGTCCATCGAGTCAAAATCATAGAGCACCTAAATGGTGGAAAGAAATTTTGTTGAATAGACAGCTGGGAGCCTAAAACCATTTTTAGCATAGTAGAAACAAGAGCATTGCTTTTGGAAGACTAATACAAAATTAATACAAGATGGACTTTAATGCGGAACCAAGGCGGGTGACTTTACTATTGTAAATGCAAGGACAGCGTGGGGAGCACGAACACCAGGGAAGAGCGGTAATGGCATTTAGGAGGTATATGGGAAAGGGGCTCTTGAGGCAGGATCCAAGGCACTTGGCAAGGGAGAGAGAGATTGAAGCCAAGGAAATCTGAAAATTTGGGCCTGGAGTTTAGGGGATAATGGTAACACTATCAGAATTGGAGAAATCAGAAATGTAAGAATTTGGAGGTAGATTGATGTGTCAAAATGAGTTTAATTCTATTGATAATTTAAAGAAACATTTATTGATGTCATATTTTGTGCCAGAAACTATGCTAAGTGCTAGGGATAAAATGCTGACAGATTGTAGTATATTGAAGAAGACAGCTGTGCTGTTTGATATTACAAACAAATACAAAGTTAAACATGTAACAAGTATGACCAGCACCATGAAGGGCAGCTACCTAGTTACACTAAAGACCATAGTAAAAAGAGGGCTTCTAGGGCTAGTGCTTCCCCCACTAAAATGCCTCTTAAATGAAATTCTGAAGGATAAGTATAGCAAGTCAAATAGAAGACAAGGGAAGCAAAAAGCCTAAAACAGGTAGTGTGTGTCTGTGTGTGCTATAGAGACCTCTACAGCACTTGGATCGGAGTAGGAAGGTGAGTGTATGAGAAATGTGAAGATGACCATGTGGCTGGAACAGAGGGCGAAGGAAGAGGGGTACTATCATAGACAAAAGGGATCAGAAAGAGTTAAACCATACAGTTCCTTAATTTTTGTTAAACTAGGAGCAAGAGGATGACAGTGAAAACATTTTAAGCATGAAAGTATCATTATCAGGGGATGAGGTGGCAATATAGCTGGTGGTGGTGGGAAATGGGGAGATATGAACCTGTTTAAGAATATTTCAGAGGTAAAAGAGGAGGATTTTATGACAGATTGGAAGTTGTGCATTAGAGAGAAGGAAGGGCCAGAGTAACGTCCATGTTTTTGTATTACCCAATGGGATGGGTGTGATGGACATCAGTGGGAAAGGTCCACACAAGAGGAGAAAACTATGTGCTGAGTTTTGCACAGATGCAATTTAAGTCATCAAGAAAATTTCTGAATAGATACATCCATAGCTATTAAAAAGGAAGAATAGATATTTCTGAGGTTGGTGAAAGGTGAAGATAAAGACTTGAAAATCATTGGCAGGGAAGTGGTAGTTGAAGCCATCAGAACCAATGAAACTTTAAAATAGAATATAGAATGAGATGAGGGAGAACAAAGACAGAATTTTAAAAAATGTTCACTTGAGAAAACAGAAGGAAGGCATTTCTGAAATGTCATCAGTGAAGGGACAATCACAGAAACAGGAGTTGAGTCTGAATAATGAACTATCATGGAGTTTCTTGAAGATGTGATTACCCATATTGTCCATGTATAATTGTTGTTATTTGTTTAATGATAAGAACAGGGTCAAGATGTACAAACAGTGACTTTGGTTATCTTCTAGACTTTCTCCCTCCACAACTCAAACACACACACACACACACACACACACACACACACACACACACACACACACATTCCCCTGCTGTATTAGTAGGGTAAGTATGAAGTAAATGATTATGAAAGTTACTCTTTATAATCATCAATAATAGGTCTGTATTTTGATCAGTAGATTCTTGCTATATTCTACTGAGATCTAAAAAAAAAATAGAAATAAGAGAAGAATTATCTCTAGCATTTAGTGTCAAGAAACTATAGCTATTGTTTGTCTGAGCTTAACTTATTGTGATATTGTGGCATGCGGCCAGTTTAACACAACAATGGTTGATCTCAGCAATGTAACAACAAAGTCACCGGGCTTACATGAAAACTATAAAAGGATATTGGCTGTATTGTTCCTGCCCTTGGAATGCTCCTTCCTTTCCTGTTTTGTTGCTGCAATAGGATGTCAGCTCAAATTTACTGCCATTATTGTCATTTGGCCTATGAATATTATGAAATGTGGTAGGCATTAACCTTATGTGAGTCCATGAGCAGGCAGTCTGGGGTCTGACTTCTCTAAAGAGGTTATCAGATTAACTGAATGTTCTTAGAATACAAATATGACAGTGCTGTTTGTCTTTCTTCCCCCAAATGAAGTGAACCCTTCAGAATTGCTTTGTATCTCATATAAAAGTTGTGACCTTTATGAAATATAATTTTCATTCTCACAAAGTTTCAAAATTAATCCACTGATTCAAGTAGCATCCTGCAATTCCATGAGAATTTCCCTAAACACTAACAATAACAACAACAACAACAAAGATCTATCTTCATGAAAAATAAGCAGACAGGTTTTCTAAACCTCAGCACTATTGACCTTTTGGACAAGATCATTCTTTGTTGCAGGGGTTTGTCCTGTGTAATATAGGATATTCAGCAGCATCCCTAGCCTCTATCATCTAGATCCTAGTAGTATTCCTACACCTTGCAAGTAGCGATACTCAAAACTTTCTTTAGACTTTTCCAAATGTCACCTTGAGGGCAAAATTACCTCAGGTTGAGAACCATTGGCTTAAGAGAAGTGCTTTAATGTAAAGCAAAAATGAACTGAATTTGTAAAATACATACTGTGCAATCATCATTTAAATTTCCTTTTGTCCTTTCTGTCATTATGCAGTATAATTGTAACTAAAGAATAAATGCAGGCCTTTAAATAGCAAAATAATCTACATTTTGTAATCTTTTTTATCTTAATGAACAATTATGCAAGCTCTCTGAGACAGTGTTTTGATATTTCTGTAGTGTTTTGAATTTCACATATCAATTTAATTCATTCATTCTTTCAATATTTCTCTCTATGCCCCAGGCATTAGGGATTAGGAATAAAATAACAAGCATGTTAAACAAGGTTGCTGCTGTTCCAATGGAGTTAAAATTCTAATAAAGAAAAACACAGTGCACTAGTAATGTTCTGTTAAGCAGAGGATAAATATAGTTTGATGTGACTGAGCAGGTACTGGCAAACTACATTGGCCAGTTTTTGCAAATAAAGTTTTATTGGAACATAGCTACACTCATTTATTTACATATTGTCTATGGTTTCTTTTCTGTTGCAACACCAAGACCAATTAGCTGAGAACATACAACCTGCAAAGCTCAAAATATTTGCTCTCTGGCACTTTACAGAAAAAAATTTACAGACTTCTGTTGTTACAGGGGGAAACTGGGTAGCCATATATTTGTTGTTCTTTTGTTTGTTTGATTTTGAGTCAGAGTCTCATTTTGTCAGCCAGGCTGGAGGACAGTGCCACCATCACCATCACCACCGTCACAGATCACCCTTAACCTCCTGGGCTCAGGTGATACTTCCACCTCAGCTTCCCGAGTAGGTGTGACTACAAGCATGTGCCACCATGCCTGGTTAAGTTTCTGATACAAGGTCTTGCTGTGTTACCTAGGCTGATTTCTAACTCCTGGGCTCAAGTGATCCTCCTGTCTCAGCCTCCCAAAGTGCTGGGATTGCAGATGTGAGTCACTGTGCCTGGCTTGGGTAGTCATTTGAGAACAACATTCTGCAGAGATGACGTTTAATCTGATAGCTGACTAGAAAGAATCAGGCTGGAGAAGACGAAAGGAAAGAGTAAGCAAAGGAGAGGCTGAGAAGAACCCCTAAGACAAGAATGAGCTAGTGTGCTTACGACATAGTAATAGTCAGAGATGAGATATGAAGAAGAATGGGAGCCTGATCATGTGGAGCTTTGTAGGTAGTACTAGAGATGAAGGTTTTTATTCCAAGTGAGACAGGAAGCTGAGTAAGGTTTAAAAGTTTTGTGTGCTGAGACCTGTTACATTTTATCAGGAATATTCTGACTGTTCTGCTGAGAATAGGATATAGGAAGGCAAGTGAGATCAAGTAAGAGGCTATAATAGTCAAGCCCAGAGACAATGATTTCTTGAACTGAACTATCAATAGCGAAGATGGAGAGACAGAATGAATTTGGGATAAGTTTTGGAAGTAGAATTTACATGAATTGTCAGTAAGGTAGACATGAAGGATAAAGAAAGAAACAGAATCAAGAATAATTCCTAGATTTTTGTCTTAGGCATTTGCATGGATTTCAGTGCTGCTTTCTGATATAGGGATCACACGGGAGGAAGTGAGTTTGAGAGTTTATGATATCTGTCATTCTGATTTGGTTCAGAATTTGATATTTCCACATCCAAGTGGAAATATCAAGTAGTTATATGAATACATGATTCTGGAGTGGCAAGGAGAAGTCCAATGTTTAGAACGGAACCGTAGATGGCCACAAAAGAGGATGAGGTCGTTTAAAGAGATGTAGATGAAGAAAAGCAGGTCAGAGAACTGGTCAGTTCCATGATTAGAGACTAACTACAAGAGCATAATGCCACAGAAGATGACAAGAAGAAGTACCTGGTGAGGAAGAAGTAAAACAAGGAAAGTGTGTTGTCATGGTACTGTCATTGGTGAAAAGACTCTATGGTCTTGTGAGATCTACTGTTTACACTCCCAATTTATAAGAAACTACTTACACGCCCACTTTACAAGAAACTGAGAGTTAATGAGATTGGGTGACTAGTCAAAGGTAGGAATCAGTAGAGTGAGGACTAAATTCAGATCTTCTTATTCTTCTTACGTGCAAAGCTTTTGAGATCATGAATGCCTGAGGTGGATGATTACTTTTTGTCTAGTTAGCATCAATTGGTGGAACAATTTCCTTACTTCATCCTCACTCCATGTGGTTGGAGTGAAGCCTCCTAATCAGACCTTCAACTTTATGACTCCAGTAACTGGGGGATGAATTAATTATACAAGTCAAGCTAATCAATCATCTTTAGGGGTTTACTCTTTTTAAAGGGCTAATACTGCGAGAAAGATGGAATGACGAAAGCCTAGAACTGTCAGTGGCTAACTTGCTACCACATGGGGAGAACTGCTTAAAAATAGGCCCGACACTGAGGCAACATGATAGTTGTTTGAGCCCCTGGAAACTTGGTTGGGACCGAGGATAACAGCACAACTCCCATACTCTCTTTCCCTAGCCCCATTATTTTACTTACACTGGTTTGAGTTGGGTTTTTACAGTTTGAACTCCCAAAATTTCTAATATTTTGTCTTGGTACACAAAATATGCTCAATAAATATTCATTAAATGAAACTGAAAAGTGAATATTTGATGATGATAACTTATCCTGGTTTAAAACTAAGCACTCAGCCGAGCTTGGTGGCTCAGCCTGTAATCCCTCGCCTGGGGAGGCTGAGGTGAGTGGATTGCTTGAGCCCGCGGGTTCGAGACCCGCCTGGGCAACCTGGCGAGACCTCATCTCTACAATAAATCAAAAAAACTAGCCGGGCGTGGTAGCGCGTACCTGTAATTCCAGCTACTTGGAAGGC
>CAUYQG010008342.1:0-15976 GCA_963574415.1 Tarsius wallacei | reverse complement strand
TAATTATTGAAAAGTGAGAGTTCATCCCTATCATAGAGTTCTTATAGAGTTGTTGTTCTTCCACTTGGTTTTTTGTCTTTCTTTTGGTTTTGGGGTTGGTTCATGTGTATTTTATTCTTTTTCCTGTACTCTTGTGAAGAATGTTGTTCTTTTTTTCTTTTCTTCTGTGTTTAGTACTTTCTTAAGTGTTTCATGTAGAGGTGGTCTGGTGGCAGTGTAAGTTCTTAGGGATTGGATATCTGGGAATGATTTTAATTCTCCCTCACTGATGAAGCTTAACTTGGCTGGGTAGGTTATTCTTGGCTGAAAGTGTTTATCTTTTAGGACTTTAAAGATAGGGCTCTAAGCTCTCCTAACCTGCAGGGTTTCTGTAGATAAATCTCCTGCTATTCTAATTGGTCTTCCATGGTAGGTGATCTGGCCTTTTTCTCTTGCTGCCTTTAGGATTTTTTTCATACCTACTTTGTTTAGGTGAATTATTGTGTTTCTAGGAGTTGTTCTCCTCATTTGTTGTCTTACAGGGGTTCTCTGAATCTCTTGTGTTTGAATTTTTGCATCACTGATTAGATGAGGGAAGTTTTCTTGTATAATCTCATGGAAGGCTTGTTCCAGTGTGGTCTCTGTCTCTTTTTCTGCCTCAGGTAGGCCAATTACTCTTATGTTCTGTCTCTTGAGGTAATCGCTTATCTCTTGTAGGTTTTGTTCTGTCTTTTTGAGCTTGTTTTCTGTGTTTTTAACAGTTTGGGTTAGTTCTATATTTTGGTCCTCAAGCTCTGAGATTCTTTTTTCTGCTTGGGTAATTCTGCTTTCCATTCTTATCAGTTTGTTATTTATTTCATTCACAGTATTCTTTATTACTGTTATCTCAGTTATCAGCTCCTTCCTAGTTTCTTCTCGTCTCTCCTCAATTCTTTTTAATCTCTCCATTAATGTCTTGATATCTAGGTTTGCAGTTTGAGACCAGTCATTCTGGGGGCTCTTCATTGTTTGCATTCTGAAGTCAGTTTTCTCAGTTTCTGCCCTCCCAGGGGTATGGGAGAGACCCATAGTCTTCTTTTGGTTTTTCTTCATTTGTGTAGATTTCTTTCTCTCTCCCCCTTTCCTTCCCCTTCTTTAATTCTGTTTTTCAGGGAAGGTGGGGTTGCTTTTGCTTCACTTGTGCAATCTCCTGTTCTTCCTTATGAGGGTCCTCTGGTTTTGTTCACTTTTGAGGTTGGAGTGTGGGCTGCGGGCCTTACTTTTTGCAGTTTTGAGGTTTAATTGAGGGGGAAGCTGTGGTTCAGAATCTATATGCTGATTCCAGCATCCACCAACCGGTGTATGAGCCCACTGGAACCTATTTCCCACTGCCTTACAATCTGTCTGTGCTGCGGAATGTAGGTTTGGTCCCTGGAACAAAAGGAGGTAAAAAAGAGGAAAATAATGGAGGAAGGGGGGCGGTCAATAGGAAGTTAGAAAGAGAGAAGAGTGAGAGGGAAAACAGACATACATACCAACTAACAGGTGAAAAAGAGACACAAGGCCAGAGAGAAGTGAAAAAAACATGCAAGGAAAATTCCCTAAGGAATACTGGTAGATAGCTGGGTGTGGTAGCGCGTGCCTGTAGTTCCAGCTACTTGGAAGGCTGAGGCAGAAGGATCGCCAGAGCCCAGTAGGTCGAGGCTGCGGTGACCCGGAGCAGCCACTGCGCTCCAGTCTGGGAGACAGAGTGAGACTCCAACTCAAAAAAGAAAATAAAAATAAAAAAAATAGTACTGGTAGCTATACAAAGACAGATGAATAAAAACATGCCTTTTGATGCGTTTTGCCTAACACAAACAGTGTAAATCAGTAAGCAAACAAAAGTGAGCAAAACAAACAGTCAAAGTGATAAAATCAAAAGTCAAAATAAGAAATCAGACTAGCTCTGGAATCTTTCCTGAGTGTCTAAAGTCTCTTCATCTCTGATCTCCAGTCTCCTCCCTTACTTTCATTGCAGACAGCTAAATTTACTGCAGCTTGGGTTTCTTCTTTTAGCCTGCTGCCTGGGAAGTCTGTGACTCATAGTTGCCTTTGTCTGATTCAGCGTAGGGGAGGCGGTTTGTTTTCTGCTTAGCGATGTTACCTTAGGAATCGAGGTGGAGGCTACTCATAGGTGGGTGGGGCAATGCAAATCTCTGCCTGGAGAATGGCTGAGGTGGCAGTTTCACTTTCGTGGATCCTTTCTCTCCTCTCATCTGGGTCCCTGGGCAATCCACTATGATGGACTGTGGTGGCGTGGGAGGCACTGGGGATCAGCTGCACAGCTGGGTGCTGGATCCGGGGCACCACCAGCGGGCCGGGGTGGAGGAGGGGGTCGGGAGTTCCCTCCTCTGGAGCTGAGAGCCTCCGATCAGCAGCCCCTCAAGATATGCTGTTCCCTTACACAAGCATGGGGTCACGCGCTGAGTGCCTCAGCCAGGATGGGCCCAGAGCTCCAGAGCTCCAAAACTCCAAAGGGCAGGCAGTGAGCGGTGAGAGTGGCCCTGGATCACTCACAGGGTATTTTAGCCAGAAATGGAATTGGTATCTCTGAGGGTCAGGTGCCCAGAGCCTCCCTGGGTGACCGGCAGCTTGGTCTGGGTGAGACGATGCAGCCAGGGAGGGAACCGAGACCTGAGACTCCCGCGTGTGCGGGAGTCACGTATAGTGGCACAGGGGCAGCCAGGGGCCGCAATATCTGGCCCTGCCTGGGACTGAGGGTCCCCGGGCCTCGGACCAGTCCCACTGGCGGTGGGCAGGGGGTGGGGGAAGGAAAGCAAGAGTCTTTTTGGGAACTCACGTTTGGAGAATCTCACAATTCCACCTATGCTGTCGCCATCTTACCGGAACTCTCGCCAATCCCTTTCTTATAGTATTATGATAAATGTTCAGGGTCTGCTTATGAGTGAGTGCATGTTGTACTCAGTTCTTTGTTTCTGTTTTGTCTTTTAAATCATGCAGAAAGTTTTCATTTTATCAAATTTTTTTTGAGGCATCATTTGAGATGAAAGTATGCTTCTTCTCCCTTATTCTGTTAATGTGGTAAATGATATAGACTGATTTTTTTGAATAGTAATACAAATTTGCATTCCTGGAATAAATACAACTTTTCATCATATATAATCCTTTTTACATGTTGCTTGACTGAGGTTGTTATAATTTTATTTAGAGTTATTACATTTATGTGTAGGAGAGAGATTAGCCTATGATTTCCCTTTTAAAAAGTCCTTGTACGGTAATGAGAAACTGCGGGGGGCTGGGGGCTGTAGGGGTTGGGGGGGTGGGATTGGCAGTTGAGGGAAACTGTCAGGGGAGGGATGTATCTCATCAACAAGAGTACCTGCATAATGAACATTTGTATACCTTACCCTGAATTGTACCCCACATCTTTAAAATAAAAATTTTAAAAAAGTCTTTGTCAGGTGCTATAGTCTGAAAGTGTGTGTCCCTCCGAATTTCATTTGTTAGAACCTAATACTCAATGTGAAAGTATTATGAAGTAGGGCTTTTTGGGAAGTAATTAGGTCATGAGTGCTTCATCTTTATAAAAAGGATTAGTGCTCTTATGAAAGGGCTTGAGAGAGCAAGTTTGGTCCCTTTTTCCACCATGTAAGTGTGCAGTAATTAGGAGCCATCTTGAAAACAGAGAATAGCCAATCTTTGTCATACACCAAATTTGCTGCTGCCTTAATCTTGGATTTCCCAGCTTCAGAACAATGAGAAATAAATTTCTGTTCTCAGGCAAAGTGGGGACCAAAGGGAGGCCCAAACATTACCTGTACAATGAGCACTTGTATACCTAATCCTGAATTGTAGCGCTCATCCTTAAAATAAAAAAAAAATTCTGTTCTCTACAAATTACCCAGTCTCAGGAATTTTGTTATAGCACAAATGGATTAAGATGAAATTGTACTGAAAAGTAGGGTGTTGCTATAACAAATATCTAAAAATGTGGAAGTGGCTTTGGACCTGGGTAGTAGGTAAAGGCTGGAAGAATTTGAAGGTGCATGCTAGAAAAAGCCCACATTGCTGTGAATGGAGCAATTCTTGTAAAGACTCAGAAGACGGGAGCTGTAGAGAGAGCCTAAATCTTAGAGATTTTTTTAGTGGTTGTGAACAGAATGTTGGTAGAAATATGGACAGTAAAGACCATTCTGATAGAGTCTGGGATGGAAATGAAGAACAAGGTATGGAAAGGACATCCTTATTACAAAGTGGCAAAGAACTTGGCTGGATTGTGCCCATGTCCTAGTGTTTCATGAAAAGCAGAATTTAAGAGCAATCAATTAGGATATTTGGCAGAAGAACTCGCTAAGCAAAGTGTTAAGGGTGCAGCATGGCTTATTTTGAAGGCTTATAGTAAATTGTGTGAAGAGAGAAATGAAATAAAGATGGAATTTATACTCAAAATGGAAGCAGAACTTAAAGAGTTGAAAAATTCTCAGCCCGACTATGTTGTAAAGAAACAAAATGTGTGTTTTGGAGAGAAAACCAAGGGTGTGCCCAAGTGAATTTTAGATAAGGTGATTAGTATGGCTAAGAAGAAGACAGATGCTATTCATTAAGATAGTGGGAGAATGACCCTGAAGGCATTTCAGAGATCTTTGAGGCTGCCACTCCCATCACAGGCTAAGTGTCAGGGGCTTGGGGGCAGAAGTGTTTTCCCTGTCTTCCTCGGGGTACCCATGGGACTTTGGGACTCACTGCCCAGTGTCATCTCAAGTTTTTGCTCCACTTACTCTGGCGCAGGGCTCCTCAGCTGCCTCAGGTGTAGCTCAAGTGGGCCCAGGTGCAGCTCAGGCTGCTCTCTCAGGAGGCAGACGGGGTCAACCTTGGCAGCAGCCATGTGGTGCTGACTCTATAGGCGCAAAGAATGCAAGAGCTGTGAGGGCAAGACTACTTCCACCTATATGTCAAAGGATGCCTTGGAGAGCCTCAGGGGCCCAAGAAGAGAAGTACCACATCAGGTATCAAGGTATAATGGTGAAACTTTATGGGTATAAGGGTGTTATATTTCTTATTACAATTTTAAAGGCTGTGAGATCTGTAGTGATATTTCATTTTTAATTCTTTATAGTGAGTACTTATGCTCTCTTTTTCTTGATCAGTCTCAGTAGGGGTTTACACATTATTTTTAGTGTTTTAAAGAAGAAACTTTTGACTTTTGATTGGATATATTGAGTGTATGCCTGAAGTCCCTGCTGCCCCTGCTGTTTCTGCTTCTTTCTGCAGTATTGTCTGTGGTCTAGAGGGTGAGATAATAGGGGAAAAAAGAAAAATGGGGTATTTTTCCCTATCTTTTTCAGTGTTACAAATCTCTTTTCCCTTTCCTTAAGCTAGAATTAAAGAGATTCTCCTAGAGCTCTGTCTCTATGCCTGGGTGCCCACTTCCTGATTTCAAGTTGCCTTGAGTCCACACCAGGGGATAGCAGAGGACAAAAAAGGGAAAACTCACTGCTGGTTCAGTGATACTTTGAACGCAGGTCTTCTTTCTGCATTCATCTCTTAGACATTACCTTTCAGAATTCATTCTGAAAGTAGATGCTGAATTCATTCTGTCTAGATGTTATAGCTGTGTTGAGAGTAAAAGGGTGGAATGTACTGCCTTTATCTTAGTATAAGAAGTGCATCAGTTTCTTTTCTATAGTTTCCAGTTCTCTGCTAAAATTCTTCACTTGTGATTAATGTTTTGAACATATTATTATGGTCATTGTGTCTGTTAAGTCCATTCTCTGGATTTCCTGTGGGTCTTTTTTTTTTTAAACCTTGGGTTTCAGTTACATGTTATTTCTTTATATGTCTGATTATTTTTTATTGAGTGCCAGATATTTGCATTAAAATTTTTATAGATGTATCAACGTTTTAGGTAATACAAACTTTCTCTAGAGAGGATTACTTTTTGCATTTGTTAGACAACTAGGCATGGGGGTAATCACCTTTATCCAGTCAGGAATTAAGATGACTTAAAGCTGAGCTTTAATCCTTTTGAGGGCTGTTTCATTTCCAGTTTAGTCTTTCATCTAGAGTGCACCCCTTTGTGGTCCTGACTGATAGCTTGTGATGTTTACCAGGACCCCTTTTCCTTGGCAGTTTGAACTCATTTTTTTTTTGTCTCCTTGTGCTCTGTTATGTTTAGCCTTTTTAGCCTCTCAACTGCTGCTTTCACTTTTGTAATTGGCAATCGCCTCAATGGTAAAAGCATTCCCAAATGCCTGTTTCAAGACTCTTGGTTTCCATCTTCTTCTTCTGGATCTTGACTCTGCAAATTCTCATTGCCTTGGTAGTTCTGTGATTCATTCAAGCTAAAGTATTTTACACCCCTCCCCCCCAGCTCTTCTAATTGTTCTCAGCAGGATTCTTGGTCTGAAACAATTTAGTCAGCTATTGCCCCAGGGAGAACTTTTAGAAGTAAAAATCTGTCATGCCACTTCTCTCTTCAGAAACCTTTAATATGTCCTAGTTTCTACCCCGCTCCCCACTACTACCTTGATTTTTGCATATTTTTTCTGAACCAGACATATAATTTTATGCTTCCATGACTTTTCCTATATTTTGTCCTCTACCTGGAGTTCTCTTCTGTCCCTTCTTTGCCTCAAACATTAAGTATCTTGCTTCATAATCCATGTTCTATTTTATTCCCTTCCTTAGGTTTTCCTCTGTGTTTAGCCTCTGTTTCCCACATACTATTCTAGTTGTAACTCTTTGTAGCCTTATAATTATTTGTTCATATGTCTATCTTCCTCACTAGAATGTGAGCTCTTTTTAGACTCAGACCATCTTTTGATTTCCAGGCGTCAAATGCAGTATTTAGCACAAAGAGGTATCAAATAAATGTTTTTGGATTGAAAAACTTACAAAAACATGAACTGTAATCATAGTTTGGTTCTGAAGTTACCTTCCAGTTTGTCTTGTTTCAGGAGTTGGCAAAGGCCTTACCTAGGAATGACCATGAAACGTCTCTGGCTTCTTCCTCATCTGGTTGTCTTCTTTTATGGTACTGGTTAATTACTATCCCTTACTGTATATTGTGTCCAGTGCTATCACAGACTGGGCAACACCATATACCAAATCTGACATTGGCTCTAGAAACTTCTCAGCTTTTGAATTATTCCAAATTTAAACTTTAAAATGTAGAATCTTTACTTTTATTTCTGTTTTAAGTCATTTGTTCTTGTTGACTCTCCATAATTATTTGCAAATATTTTTAGCTTATATTGCTTTTCAGCAGAAAATGGACATCTTCTAGGTTGAATGTTACCTGAAAAAGGCTTTCCTACTGTGTGGATGTCATTTTCTCTGTGCTTATCCCCAGGTTCTTGCTATTAAATGTGCCCCCCCAACACCCTCTTCCAACTATCTGGGGGATTTGTAATTTCATTGTTTCATGGCATATAAAAAAAAAAAGCTTGGATGTTCATTAAGACAGTAATAAATATTGACTTTAGAATGTGGTTCAATATATTATTTATTGATTCATTTATATTCTCCTAACCTTCAAAAATGGTTTGAGGAAGGCTAGATAATACTATAAAACAATGACCACAAAATAAAAATAAAAGAATTTTCAAAATAGGAAAAGGAGAAAGTCTCTAGCATGAACGCTCTTTCTATAAGAAGTTATAGATTTCATATACTGAATTTAGCTCTGTGCCTCCTGGTGACTAGGGTAAAAAAAAGAAAGGGATAAATTCAATAAGCTTTATAACTTGCATTTTTTTCTAGTTAAAGCCACCTCAGTTTCTCCAGAGAAACTAACATTGTCTTTATGGGTAGAACTGAAAGAGGGTTATCACTAGGTTTCTTATGTTAAAAGGATTTTTGGTAACAGAAAAATTTGTTTAACCATTTTATTTTAAAAAGCTAGGATTTTAAAATTTCTTTCTTTTTTGGTCCTCAGTGAAAACCAATGTTTAGTATTAAAATATTGTTCTATAAAGACAGTTCTAGAGTTAGGAGAAGGCAGGCAAGCATATAGGTTTCTGATGATTTAGCTTAGCCCAAGGATGGAACTCCAAGAATTTTGAGGAAGACCAATTAATATCTCTCAGTCTGTTAGTTTCTAATCCCAATTAAATTATTTGATTTTTTAAAAAATTAAAAATGTTACAAATATTGGGGAAAGTGATAAAAATATTTACATAGGTGATGTTAAAAAGTAACTAGCTTTATTCAAATAATAATAATTTTCTTCTCTTGCCATGAAAATAGATAATGTCAGATATGGTTTGAATTAACATTAACAACAACCTCCAGCACAAACAACCAGGCAGATGGCACTGTGACAGATGCTGAAGGTGGTAAAGTGAACAGGACACTTGGAGCCTGCTGATGCTGTGAAACTTGGTGACTTCAAACAACATTAATTTATCATCTTAAGTTCTGGATGTCAGAAATCCAAAACGGGTCTCAATGAGCTAAAGTTGACAGGGCTGTGTTCCTTCTGAAGGCTTTAGGAGAGAATTTGTCTGCTTGCCTTTTCCAGCTTCTAGAGGCTTCTGCAATCCTTGACTTGTGGGCCTTTCTAGCATTGTATTGCTTCTTTCACACCAGATCTCCTCTGATTAACTCTCTTGTCTCCCTCTCATATAAGAATCCTGTGATTACATTGGGCTCACCTGGATAGTACGGGCTAATTCTTAATTAACCACACATCTGCAAAGTTACTTTTACCATTAAGGCAACACATTCACAGTTTCCAGGGATCAAGGTGTGGACATATTTTTTTGGTGGGAGAGGATTGTTCTACCTACTACATACCATAAGCACACAAAAATGACCATACCCTTTATAAACATGATCAAGTTATTTAAACTCTAATTTTCAAATTTTTCATCTCTAAAGTGGGGCAACACTACCTTGCTCAGAGAATGGTTATGAAGATTAAAGTAAGCGTGAAAGCTTTTGCAACTATACCTGGCTCACAGTAGGTACTCAGTAAATGTTAGCTAAAGAAGTATTTAAAACTAGTACCTAAAGGCTGTATTCTGCAAAAAGTTTGAATTCAATTTGTCAAACTCTGGACAGAGAAAAAGTTTTTATTCTTTTAGGTTGGTGCATATTTTCAAGAGAAAATAGAAAATGTGGCTCCAGATAATACTAGTTTTGTGTCCCTTATTTGAGAACTAATCATATGGTGAAATATCACATGCTTTGGCATTATCTTCTGCAAAACATAAGGGTGAAAACGTAAAAATAGAAAAATAGAAAATCTCAACAATAATTCTGGTAGAAATGACTTGTAACTATTTAGCACCTTATTTTTATTTCTGGAACACTTTCCATTTGAAGAGCTCAAATTGCTTGGGACATGCTAGCTAATTCTTATGGTACCAGATGTATCTGGTGAGATGAGGGAGTAGGTAGTAGCAAAGAAGGAAAAAGGGGGAAATGGGGCAGGTGTGACAAGCTAGGGCTTGTGTTTGGAAGCAGTTCTTGGCAAAGGTGAACATAATTTTTTAGGTAATCTTTTCTTTTTCCTGTGAAAGTCTGTAATACTCTAAAATTTGCTCCATTCTTACAGCCTAGAAATAGAACCCTGGAAATAGAATGATTGCACTTTGGTGGTTATTGTGGGCTGGGATGTGAAAGCCAAGAGTGGTGGTTCTAAAACTTTTGCTTTGTGATTTCTACCCCTTGCCCCCTCAGGCTCCTCCGAGCCCCAGTGGCACATAGCAATAATTTTCTGCTTCTTTCCACTTTTTTCTGATGCCCCTCCTTCATGCCAAAACAGCTCTATAGAAACTTTTATTTGGAACACCACTGCCTGGCAACAGTTTAGAGTTTTGTTGTGCTGTTCTTGTCTCTCATGAGATCCTAGCAGGTTTCAGACCTTGGTAGGAAGACAGTATGGGTCGATGATGTGGATGGCAAAGGAGACCCATTTCCTCCATTTCTATTGTCTACAAATTCCTATTGAGGATTGTCTCAATAAGCTCTTAGTGCTGGATACTAAAGATACAGCAGTGAATAACATGGATACATAGTGAATAACACAGAATAGCATAACATAGTCTCTGCCCTCATGTACTGTGTAGTCTAGTGAAAGAGACAAGTAATAAATGATTTCATTTATGAATTTGTTCCCTTAAGTTGCTATAAATACTAAGAATGAAAGAAACAGAATAATGAGATAGAATGCCTAGGAGCTCATTAAGAAGATGTTGGGATTTGGTCTGATTGAGGAACAGAAAGAAGGCTAGGGTGGCTCGAAAATATTAAGGGGGTAGGGTCTGATGAGATCAGTTTAGGGAGGTAGACATTTTTCAGTGATGTTTAGAAGCTTGAATTGATTTTTAAAACAATGGGAAGTCATGAAAGAGTTTTAAACTGATTTTTGGTTTAAAGATCACTCTGACATTCTGAGTGAAAAATAGTTTAGAAAGAGGAAAGAGTAGAAGCAGGAAAATCTGCTAGGAAATGCTGATGGTGAGAGTTGATGATGCTATGGGCCACGTGGAATCAGTGCTGATAGAGAGAAATTGACGCTTTGGGTTTTTTCAAGGGAGAGTTGAAAGAACCTGCAATTGGATTGGTTGTAGGCATTGATGGAGAGGAAAAACAAAATAAAACTTGAAAGACCTTATGGTTTGGCTTGATCAACTGGGTGATTGATGGTGCCATCTACTGAGATGAGAAAGACAGGTGAAGAAATGGGTTTGGTGGAGAGAGGGAATGATTAATTTTGTTTCCCTCTACATCAGTAATTTAGAGGGTCTTTTAGACAGCAGTGTGCCAAGGGTAGATGCCATGTCAGCAGAAGGTATAGTTTGAGGGTCATTAGAATATCAATGGTATTTAAAACTATAGAACTGCATGATCCCATCAAGGTAAGATACAGAAGAGGACTCTAGGGCTTACCAACATTTGGAGATCAGCTGAAGTATGAAAAACCAGCTAGGGAAAGTGTGATGTCACTGAAACCATGAGAGGAAATTATCTCAAGAATAAGACTACAATCAACTATGTTGAGTGCAGCTGAGAGGACAAAAGTGTGAGGACAGAGAGGTGACCACTGGGTCTATCAAGATAGTGATTGTTAGTGACCTTGATCAGAGTGGATTCAGTGGGTTGGTGGGGAGAGAAGCCATATTCTGGAAGAGTAAATGAAAGGGGAAGATATGAAGTCAACAGACAACAGTTTTGGCCTTTCCAGCCTTAGTGCTGTTATCTTATTGATGTTTATTAGAATACCTCGGGACAATCCTTGTGGGTGGGTGATAATATAGGGAGAAAGAAGAGTTTATATTCCCTTTTTGAGCAACATATGTCATAAAACACAAATTTAAGGGTCTTTGTCAATCATATTAGAGACTCTCATTCCCTTGCTTTCAGGGTGGTGGGTGAATCTTGTCTTTAATTCTCTGTCATCTCCCTTTTTTCCCTACTTTTTCCCACTCATCCCTTGAATAAGCTATTTTTGGCATGTTCACTCTTTGTTCTTTACTTTTTGCAAACATTCTTGATTGCCTTCTAGTTCTTCCATTTCCCTCTCCTTTTACAAACCTAAATGAAATTTTCTTTCTTGTGGTTGAGTTTCCATGTTATCTATTTTCCTGATTTTTTTCTTGTAGGTTTTGTGCAGGGTTTCCTTGGATAGATAATTTTTCTATTTTATTGCTTAAGGAAGTCACATTTTCCCAAATGAGAACATAATGCTGAAGGAAGGTAGCCATTCATGGAACAAACTGTAGGTGGTTGCTAACACTAGGGTGAATGTTATGTTTGAGTACTACCCTTTCAGTCAACTCTTGCCATCATGGTCAGTGATAAATGACACCTTAAGACCAGACCAGAACTCTAAGAGGAGAAGAAGAGCTTTCTATGGCACATGGAAGAAGTTCCAGTTTGCATGTTGTAGCCAAGACCTCCATATCTTTTCTTCCTCCCAGGCACAGTGCTAGATTAGAGTTCCAAGCCTCCTTTACAGTTGTGTGTGGCCATAGTACTGAGTCCAGGCCTGTGGATTAAGGGTGGAAGTTAACTGAGCACCTTCCAGACTTTACCTATAAAAACAAGAATGCTTCTTTTTACATACTCACTCTTCCTTGTCTCCTAGCAAGTTGCAGAGAATCCAGCAGTACACCCCAAGACACTGGAGCTGATAAAGCCACCAGACAGAAGAAGTCTGGGTGTCTGAAGGCAAGCCAGTAAGAAAGGCAATAATATACCCAGGAACATAGTTTTTGGACTTACATGAATAAGAAATGAACTACTAAGCCATTGAGATTTTCAGTGTTACAGTTGCCGCTGTTGCTGACCCTGACTGATACACATTCCTTGTGATCTTTTTCTCTGTGCATTTTATCATTCTTCCTCACTGTCCTGGAGTGCCCTCTTCTCACTTGATCAAATCTGACAGCTATTTGCTGACCTGTTTTCTATTTTTCTTTGGCATAAAATATTTTTTGACCAATCCAGCCTGAGGCAATCTTTCCCTCTAAATTTCTAAAGTGACTATTAGCATTATGGACTACTGGGTGAATAATGAAAAGATCATAAACTCTTAATATCTGAGTTACCTTGGGTAAGTTAGTTAATCTGCCTGAAGTTCAGCTTGTTTTTTCTAGAAAAAATAAGCAAAACAACAGTCCATACTGCATACATTTGTCATGAGGTTTATATGAGGAAATATATAGAGAGAGCTTAGAACAATATCTGGCATGTAGCAAGCACTCTATTATTAGAATCTGTCTCCTACTAGTTTACTTTCATTCTATTTACTGAATGTCTATGTCAAACATTGGGCTAATGCAATGGATATCACACTGCATGATATGCTGTTCTCACAGTTTCTTCATCTGTAACATTTACTAATACATAATGCAACTTGCTTTCAATGGCATTTATCGAGTATCTACTGTGTACCAAAGATTGGGAAATATATTGTTAGGGATATGAATATGCCTCCAAGGAGGTCAACTGATATCCATATCTCTAAGTCACAAGATCAAATCAATTAATACCATTGGAGGCAGTGTTTAGGAATATTTTACTTTCCTCTCCAAAGCTGGATTCCTGGGGTTTAACAAAGTCTCTTACCTCATATGGCTATTGTGTGGATCAAATGGTAAAATATGTTGAAGTACTCTGCGAACTTGAAAGTGTAGAGCAGATGTTTATGAAGACGTCAATTTTCAACTCTTCAAAGTTTTTGAGTGAAGCTTTCAACTTTGTATAATTTTTATATTCTCTTCAAATTGGACATAAGCTTGTTAAAGATGAGGTGTGCATTATTTCATCTTTGTAAACCCTTGTATCTAACTCAGTGCTAAGTAAAGGGCAGGCACTCAAGAAACTTTTATGGTTCAAATGCTTGCACAATGTTTACCATGAAGACTCTTGACTCTACCTTATCTGGTGGTTTTCTGCAAAGTAATACCCATTACTGGGTGAGGGATTTGGTTACACTGGTTTCAGGAGGAGAAGCCTGTTTCAGGCATGTTGCTAAATGGGAGATATACTTTTAAAACAAACAATTCTTTGAGCAAACTATTCTGAGTTTTAAGCACTGATTTTCAATGAAGCTGACAGGCTAGGAATGATTATTGAGCTGTTGGTCTGTTCTGTGCATCTGTACACACAGTGTTGAATAAGCTGTTAATCCTTCCATCTTTACAGGATATTTTAGGAATGCTCATGGTGAGGTCATGCATATCCATTTCTGTAGTGTTCTCCCACTCTACCCACTCACCATGTGTGCTGGTGCTGTGATATTTTTGTCCACTCTTATAGTACTCTCTCCTTCTTACCTTATTTCCCTCCCCCAAACTCAGGAAAAAGAAAGTTGATTCTTCATTTTTTCCCCCCCCAAATTGAAAATGTGACTGAGATTAGGAAGAAGGGTACTGCTATTTTTTTCTTCCCCACTTCAGGTTGGTGTTGAAATGACTCAGAATAAACAGTTTGATATTCTGTAAAAACAATTCTTCAATTGAAGAAAAAATTATATCAATGATAAGGAACAATGTTTTTCTGGAAGAGGTTTTCTTGTATTTTTAACTTTCATTTGTAAATTCTGCTGTTACTGCCTTTAATGCAATTTCAGGTCTGCAGAATGACTATCTAAAGGGAAAAATGATAAAGTCGTACTTTTTACAATGGTCCAAGGTGTAATTTTTTTAAAAAAAGAAATATTTGTATTGAATTTAAATACAATCTCTTTATTGTCAGTCCAGCACCATGGACAGAGAAATGGTTTCTAGTCCATGTTTCTTCTCACCTCTGTTAGCTAGCCATAACACAATTCACCTATAGTTTAAGTCCACAATTTATCTTGCCCTTGTATTAAATAATTTCATGTCATGTCTTAGCCCAGGACAACTGTTTTTTTGCATTTACTAATCTTAAAAAAAATTCTAGGTATCATTTTTTTTCTGCCTTATCTATGGGTAGTTTGAGATTATCTAAACTCCCATGAGGCAACTATCTTTCAAACTCCCCTCTTTCAACTAAAAAATATATTTTTAAAGCTGTGTTTGATGGCACGTGCCTGTAGTCCCAGTTACTTGGGAGGCTGAGTTAGGAGGAGTGCTTGAGCCCAGGAGTTTGAGGCTGCAGTGAGCTATGATTGCACCATTGCACTCCAGTCTGAGAGTCAGAGTGAGACCCCATCTCTAAGAAACAAAAAACAAAAACTATTTTGAAATGATTATATATTCATAGGAAGCTGCAAAAAACACGGTAAGAGGAGTCCCGTGTATCTTTTACCCAGTTTCCTCCAGTACAGGGTTGCCGGATAAAAAAAAACAGAACACCCAGTTAAAGAGGAAATTCAGACAATGTATGCTTTTTTTTGAAGACTTGATGCTGTTGTCTTATATTATTTCATAGCAAGTGGGCTTAAGTTATGAAAAGTAATTCCATTCAGATATGTTTGTGACCTATTCTACTATTCATGTTGTTTTCTGCTTACCCTGTCCTTCATGGCTTACAAAGATAAGATTATAACAAAGAGCGAACATTTGATGTTGATGAACTACCATGAACAAAGATTCAGTCCTCAAGTTATAAAGGAACAGGGAGTGAAACATGAAGTACATAAACAAAATCATTTTTAAAGAACAGTTTTTCCAGAAGACATTAGTCAGACTCCAAAATCTATGGATGTTGTCTGGTTATATTCCAACTGATGGATTCTGCTTTCATGAAAGATGTTTTTATTTGCTATTATACAAAGAGCCGTGTTTGTTGCTTTGAGGAGCATGGGGGCAACTGTGGTTAATAGGAAACTTCAAGCAAAGCAGCACTTCAACCATTTGGTGTGGAGGCCCCAACTTAGTTGCCTGTGGCTCTCTGAACTCTAGGCTTGTGTTGTGGTAGAGTCCCACTGGACATGTTTAAGAAGGAGGTCAGCTACTTGGTTGCCTGTGGCTCTTTGTGTGCTCTGGGCTTGTGTTGTGATTTTCGCCCATGGCTTTTTGCAGCAGTGTATACTTTTTTAATACAAGTATTTTTAGTATAAATATGTTCTATTCAATGTTCCAATGTTTGGGACATACCTATACTAAAAAGCGATTTGTTGTCCTGAAATTCAAATTTAATTGGGCTTTTTGTCATTAGGATTTATCTCTATAAATGGAACACTCAAATTACTGTTTCAAAGTCACTTGGACTAGCCCTTCTTTGTTCAGTTATGACACCAACTGGATTGGATACACAGTTGTGCTCTTTTGTGTCATTTTGATTTTGAATATTTTAGGAATTGCTTTTAAATTTAATTTTGTTTTATAGAATATTTACATGGTTCTAAAGTCAAACTTACATGAATATAATTTTAAGGCACTTGCTCCCTAAACTAACTGAAATTAGTTTGCTCATTTTAATATATATATATGTTTTTTTTAGCTGGATTCTCACTCTGTCGCCCAGACTGGAGTGCAGTGGCCGCTCCCGGCCACCGCAGCCTCGACCTGCTGGGCTCCGGCGATCCTTCTGCCTCAGCCTTCCGAGTAGCTGGAACTACAGGTGCGCGCTACCA